>JAZGTH010000042.1:3737500-3849649 GCA_036877525.1 Chromobotia macracanthus | reverse complement strand
GCAGGGAATTAAAAGCCCCGGCAAATGAAGATCAAGAGACACGCTGAAGAGCAAAATAATGCCAGAAAGACAAACACTGTCTCAAAAGACAGAAATACAACTTCATGACAAACAATGGTAGAGTCCAGGGTAAAAAGGAGTCAGGATTCCAACCAGATGGTTTGAAAACCATCCAAAAAAAAAAAAAAATTCCAAACTAGATGGTTGTAATCCTGACTCCTTTCCCTGGACTCTACCATTGTTTGCCATGTGATTGGAATCCTGACTACTTTATAACCTGGACTCTACCATTGTTTAAAATGAGGCTGGAATACTGACTTCTTTATAGCCTGGACTGTACCATTGTTTGCCATGAGATTGGAATCCTGACTCCTTTTTGCCTGGACTCTACCATTGTTTGAAATGAGGCTGGAATGAGCCTGGACTGTACCATTGATTGCCATGTAATTGGAATCCTGACTCTTTTTACCCTGGACACTACCATTGTTTGTCATGAAGTTGTATTTCTGTGTCTTTTCAGACAGTGTTTGTCTTTCTGGCATTATTTTGCTCTTCAGCATGTCTCTTCATCTTCGTTTGTCATGTGCTTTTTTAATTCTCTTGTTTGAGAAGTTGAGAAGGGCTAGGTGATGGCTACGAAATGTCTTAAGTGGTAGAACTTTTGCCTGACATGCAGGAGGACCAGGGTTTGATTCCCAGCTAAGGCAACAACAATTTGTTTTGATGATTGTTTATTCAGCAGAATATGCCTGGAAGTTAATCATGTTCTATTTTTTTAGAAGTTTGTCTTTCATGACAGACAGCTTAAGGTGTATTTCTCTTTTGGCTGTACTCCCTATAGATGGTTGTAATCCTGACTCCTTCTTTCCCTGGACTGTACCATTGCTTGCCATGAGGCTGGAATCCTGACTTCTTTTTAGCCTGGACTGTGCCATTGTTTGAAATAAGGCTGGAATCCTGACTTTTTTTTAGCCTGTACTGTACCGTTGTTTGCCATGTAATTGGAATAATGATGTCTTTTTAACCTGGACTCTACCATTGTTTATCATGAGGTTGTATTTCTGTGTCTTTTGTGACAGTGTTTGTCTTACTGGCATTGTTTTGCTCTTTAGCATGTCTCTTGATCTTCGTTTGCCATGTGCTTTTAATTCCCTGGTTTGAGAAGTTGAGAAGGGCTAGGTGATGGCAACTAGAATGCCTTATTTTCAAAAGAATTGGTGGTACAGTGGTAGAGCTTTCGCCTGCTATGCGGGCGCGCAGTGTTTGATTCCCAGCTAAGGCAACAGCAACTTCTTTTTGATGATTGTTGATTTCAGCAGAATATGCTTTCAAGTAATCACGTTCCTGATTTTTTGAGACGTTTGTGTTTCTTGACAGACAGATTGAGGTGTATTTCTCTTTTGGCCGTACTCCTTATAGATGGTTGTAATCCTGGCTTGTTTTTAGCCTGGACTACTATTGTTTGCCATGAGGCTGGAATCCTGACTCTATGAAGCCTGGACTCCACCATTTTATGCCATGAGATTGTGTGTCTGTGTCTTTTGTAATCAGTGGTTGTCTAACTGGCTTTGTTTTGCTCTCCAACATGTCTAGCTCTAGTTTTGATGTTCTAGGTTATGTTCTTGTTGTTGAGAGTTTGCATTCCACCATTCTTTGCCATGAGGTTGTGTGTCTGTTTCTTTTGTGATCAGTGGTTGTCTTACTGGCTTTTTTTTGCTGGCATTTGTTTTAAGATTATACATCATCTTACCTAAGCTAATGGTAGTTAAACTAACTGTTTCACGAATCAATAGTTTATAAAGATTATGCATCATCTAACCAAATCTAGTGGTGGATAAACTAACTGTTTAATGAATCAATAGTTTATTAAGATTCTGCATCAACTCACAAAAGTTAGAGGTGATAAAACTAACTGTTTAATGAATCAATATTTTATTTAGATTATGCATCATCTTACCAATACTAGTGGTAGTTAACATAACTGTTTAATGTAACAATAATTTATAAAGATTCTACATCATATAACTAAAGCTAGTGGTAGTTAAACTAACTGTTTAACGAATAAATAGTTTATAAAGATTCTGCATCATTTTACTACAGTTAATGGAATTAAACTAAATGTTTAATAAATCAATAGTTTAAAAAGATTCTACATCACCTTATCAAAGCTAGCGGTGGTTAAACTAACTGGATAATATATCAATATTTTAAAAATTCTGCATCATCTTACCAAAATTTAATGGACTTAAACTAAATGTTTAATGAGTCAATAGTTTATAAAGATTTTGCATCATTTTACCAAAGTTAGTGGTAGTTAACATAACTGTTTAATGAATCAATAGTATATAAAGATTCTGCATCATCTAACCAAAGGTAGTGGTGATTAAACTAACTGGTTAATAAATCAATAGTTTATAAAGATTCTGCAACATGTTACCAAAAGTTACTGGAGTGAATCTAACTGGTTAATGAGTCAATAGTTTATAAAGATTTTGCATCATTTTACCAAAGTTAGTGGTAGTTAACATAACTGTTTAATGAATCAATAGTATATAAAGATTCTGCATCATCTAACCAAAGGTAGTGGTGATTAAACTAACTGGTTAATAAATCAATAGTTTATAAAGATTCTGCATCATGTTACCAAAAGTTACTGGAGTGAATCTAACTTGTTAATGAATTAATAGTTTATTAAGATTCTGCATCATCTTACCAAAAGTTACTGGAGTGAAACTAACTGGTTAATTAATCAATAGTTTATAAAGATTCTGCATCATTTCACAAAAAGTTAGTGGTGTTTACACTAACTGTTTAATGAATCAATAGTTTATAAAGATTCTAGATTATTTTACCAAAGATAGTGGTGGATAAAGTAATTGTTTAATGAATCAATAGTTTATAAAGATTATGCATCATCTTACCAAAACTAGTAGTAGTTAATGTTACTGTTTAATGAGTCAATAGTTTATAAGCATTATACATCATCTAACCAAAGCTAGTGGGGGTTAAACTAACTGTTTAATAAACCAAACATTCATAAAGATTCTGCATCATCTTATCAAAGCTAATGGTAGTTAAAGTAACTGTTTAATGAATCAATAGTTTATAAAGAGTCCGCATCATCTTATCAAAGCTAGCGGTGGTTAAACTAACTGGATAATATATCAATATTTTAAAAATTCTGCATCATCTTACCAAAGTTAATAAAGTTAAAATAACTGTTTAATGAATTAATAGTTTATAATGATTCTGCATCATCTTACTAAAATTTAATGGACTTAAACTAACTAGTTAATGAATCAATAGTTTAAAAAGATTCTGCATCATCTTAACACAGTTAATGGAGTTAAACTAAATGTTTTATGAGTCAATAGTTTATAAAGATTCTGCATCATTTTACCAAAGTTAGTGTTAGTTAACATAACTGTTTAATGAATCAATGGTATATAAAGATTCTGCATCATCTAACCAAAGGTAGTGGTGATTAAACTAACTGGTTAATAAATCAATAGTTTATAAAGATTCTGCGTCAAGTTACCAAAAGTTACTGGAGTGAATCTAACTGGTTAATGAATTAATAGTTTATTAAGATTCTGCATCATCTTACCAAAAGTTACTGGAGTGAAACTAACTGGTTAATTAATCAAAAGTTTATAAAGATTCTGCATCATTTCACCAAAGTTAGTGGTGTTTACACTAACTGTTTAATGAATCAATAGTTTATAAAGATTCTAGATTATTTTACCAAATATAGTGGTGGATAAAGTAACTGTTTAATGAATCAATAGTTTATAAAGATTATGCATCATCTTACCAAAACTAGTAGTAGTTAATGTTACTGTTTAATGAGTCAATAGTTTATAAACATTATGCATCATCTAACCAAAGCTAGTGGGGGTTAAACTAACTGTTTAATTAATCAATAGTTTATAAAGATTCTGCATCATCTAACTAAAGGTAGTGGTGTTTAAACTAACTGTTTAATGAATCTTTAGATTATAAAGATTCTGCATCATCTTACCAAAACAAGTGGTGGTTAAAATAACTGTTTATTGACTCAACAGTTTATAAAGATTCTGCATCATTTTACCAAAGTTACTGTTGGTAAAGGTAACTGTTTAATGAATCGATTGTTTATAAAGATTCTGCATCATCATACCAAAGCTAGTGGTAGTTATACTAACTTTTTAATCAATTAATAGTTTATAAAGATTCTGCAACATCTTACTAAAACTAGTAGTAGTTAAAGTAATTGTTTAATGAATTAATAGTTTATAAACATTCAGCATCATCTTACCAAAATTTAATGGAGCTAAACTGACTGTTTAATTAATAAAAAGTTAAAGATTCTGCATCATTTTACCAAAGTTAGTGGTGGTTAAACTAACCATTTAATTAATCAATAGTTTATAAAGATTCTACATCATTTTAACAAAGCTAGTGGTAGTTAAACTAACTCTTTAATGGATCAATAGTTTATAAAAAATTCTGCATCATCTTAATAAAGCTAGTGGTGGTTAAACTAACTGTTAAATGAATCAATAATTTATAAGGATTCTAAATCAATAGTTTATAAAGTTTCTGCATTACCTTACCAAAGTTACTAATAGTTAAACTAACTGGTTAATAAATCAAAGTTTATAAAGGTTCTGCATCATATAACAAAAGCTCCTAATTCTGACTTGTTTTTAGCCTAGACTCTAACATTGTTTGCCATGAGACTGGACTCCTGACGTCTTTTTTCCCTGGACTCTACCATTGTTTGCCGTGGATTTGGAATCCTGACTTCATTTATAGCTTGGACTGTTTGGAGTGTTTGTATTTCTGGCATTATTTTGCTCTTCAGCATGTCTCTTCATCTTCTTTTGCCATGTGCTTTTTAATTCTCTTGTTTGAGAAGTTGAGAAGGACTAGGTGATGGCAACGAGAATGTCTTATTTTCGCAAGAATTCGTGGTACAGTGGAAGAACTTTTGCCTGCCATGCGGGGGGACCAGGGTTCGATTCCCAGCTAAGGCAACAGCAATTTGGTTTGATGATTGTTGATTCAGCAGAATATGCCTGGAAGTTAATCAAGTTCCTGTTTTTTTGAGAAGTTTGCCTTTTTTGACAGACAGATTAAGGTGTATTTCTCTTTTGGCTGTACTCCCTACAGATGGTTGTAATCCTGACTCCTTTTTGCCTGGACTCTACCATTGCTTGAAATGAGGCTGGAATCCTGATTTCTTTTTAGCTTGGACTCTAACATTTTTTGCCATGTGATTTGAATCCTGACAACTTTTTAGCATGAAAAGTAACATTGTTTGTCTTCAGGGTTGAATCCTGATTCCTTTTTAGCCTGGACTGTACCATTGTTTGTCATCAGGCAGGAATCCTGACTCCTTTTTAGCCTGGACTGTACCATTGTTTGTCTTCAGGGTGGAATCCTGATTCCCTTTTAGCCTGGACTCTACCATAATTTGCCATGAGAATGGAATCCTGACTTCTTTTTAGCATTGACTGTACCATTGTTTGTCATCAGGGTGGAATCCTGATTCCTTTTGAGTCTGGACTGTACCATTGTATGTCATCAGGCTGGAATCCTGACTCCTATTTAGCCTGGACTCTACCATTGTATGTCATCAAGCTAGAATCCTGACTTCTTTTTAGCCTGGACTCTACCATTATTTGCCATAAGGCTGAAATCCTGCGTATTTTTTAGCATGGACTGTACCATTGTTTGTCATCAGGGCAGATTCCTGATTCCTTTTTAGCCTGGACTGTACCATTGTATGTCAACATGGTGGAATCCTGATTCCTTTTTAGCCTGGACTCTACCATTGATTGCCATGAAGGTGGAATCCTGACTTCTTTTTAGCATGAAAAGTAACACTGTTGTCTTCAGGGTGGAATCCTGATTCCTTTTTAGCCTGGACTGTACCATTGATTGTCATCAAGCTGGAATCCTGACTTCATTTTAGCATGGACTGTACAATTGTTTGTCTTCAGGGTGGAATCCTGATTCCCTTTTAGCCTGGACTCTACCATTATTTGCCATGAGGATGGAAACCTGACTTCTTTTTAGCATGAAAAGTAACATTGTCTTCAGGGTGGGATCCTGATTCCTTTTTAGCCTGGACTGTACCATTGTTTGTCATCAGGCAGGAATCCTGACTCCTTTTTAGCCTGGACTGTACCATTGTTTGTCTTCAGGGTGGAATCCTGATTCCCTTTTAGCCTGGACTCTACCATAATTTGCCATGAGGCTGGAATCCTGACTTCTTTTTAGCCTGGACTGTACCATTGTTTGTCATCAGGGTGGAATCCTGATTCGTTTTTAGCCTGGACTGTACCATTGTTTGTCTTCAGGGTGGAATCCTGATTCCTTCTTAGCCTGGACTCTACCACTGATTGCCATGAGGCAGGAATCCTGACTCCTTTTTAGCCTGGACTGTACCATTGTTTGTCTTCAGGGTGGAATCCTGATTCCTTCTTAGCCTGGACTCTACCACTGTTTGCCATGAGGCAGGAATCCTGACTTCTTTTTTGCATGGACTGTACCATTGTTTGTCATCAGGGTGGAATCCTGATTCCTTTTTAGCCTGGACTGTACCATGGTATGTCATCATGGTGGAATCCTGATCCCTTTTTAGCCTGAACTGTACCATTGTTTGTCATAAGGTTGGAATCCTGATCCCTTTTTAGCCTGAACTGTACCATTGTTTGTCATAAGGTTGGAATCCTGACTTCTTTTTTGCATGGACTGTACCATTGTTTGTCATCAGGGTGGAATCCTGATTCCTTTTGAGCCTGGACTGTACCATTGTATGTCATCAGGCTGGAATCCTGACTCCTATTTAGCCTGGACTCTACCATTGTGTGTCATCAAGCTAGAATCCTGACTTCTTTTTTACTGGACTCTACCATTATTTGCCATGAGGCTGAAATCCTGGTCTTTTTTAGCATGGACTGTACCATTGTTTGTCATCAGGGCAGATTCCTGATTCCTTTTTAGCCTGGACTGTACCATTGTATGTCAACATGGTGGAATCCTGATTCCTTTTTAGCCTGGACTCTACCATTGATTGCCATGAAGGTGGAATCCTGACTTCTTTTTAGCATGAAAAGTAACATTGTTTGTCATCAGGGTGGAATCCTGATTCCTTTTTAGCCTCGACTTTACCATTTTTTGTCATCAGGCAGGAATCTTGATTCGTTTTTAGCCTGGACTGTACCATTGTTTATCATTAGGGTGGATTCCTGACTCCTTTTTTGCCTGGACTCTACCATTGTTTGTCATCAGGGTGGAATCCTGACTCCTTTTAAGCCTGGACTGTACCATTGTTTGTCTTCAGGGTGGAATCCTGATTCCTTCTTAGCCTGGACTCTACCACTGTTTGCCAAGAGGCAGGAATCCTGACTCCTTTTTAGCCTGGACTGAACCATTGTTTGTCTTCAGGGTGGAATCCTGATTCCTTTTTGCCTGGATTGTACCATTGTTTGTCATCAAGCTGGAATCCTGATTCCTTTTTAGCCTCGACTTTACCATTTTTTGTCATCAGGCAGGAATCCTGACTCCTTTTTAGCCTGGACTGTACCATTGTATTTCATCATGGTGGAATCCAGATTCCATTTTAGCCTTGACTCTACCATTGTTTGCTATGAAGGTGGAATCCTGACTTCTTTTTAGCATGAAAAGTAACATTGTTTGTCTTCAGGGTGGAATCCTGATTTCTTTTTAGTATGGACTCTACCATTGTTTGCCATGAGGCTGGAATCCTGACAACTTTTTAGCATGGACTGTACCATTGTTTGTCATCAGGGTGGAATCCTGATTCCTTTTTAGCCTGGACTGTACCATTGTTTCTCATCAGGGTGGAATCCTGATTCCTTTTTAGCCTGGACTGTACCATTGTTTCTCATCAGGGTGGAATCCTGATTCCTTTTTAGCCTGGACTGTACCATTGTTTGTCATCAGGGTGGAATCCTGATTACTTTTTAGCTTGGACTGTACCATGGTATGTTATCATGGTGGAATCCTGATCCCTTTTTAGCCTGAACTGTACCATTGTTTGCCATAAGGTTGGAATCCTGACTTCTTTTTTGCATGGACTGTACCATTGTTTGTCATCAGGGTGGAATCCTGATTCCTTTTTAGCCTGGACCGTACCATTGTTTGTCATCAAGCTGGAATCCTTATTCCTTTTTAGCCTGGACTTTACCATTGTTTGCCATGAGGCTGGAATTCTGACTCCTTTTTAGCCTGGAGTGTACCATTGTTTGTCATCAGGGTGGAATCCTGATTCTTTTTAGCCTGGAGTGTACCATTGTTTGTCATCAGGGTGGAATCTTGATTCGTTTTTAGCCTGGACTGTACCATTGTTTGTCATCAGGGTGGAATCCTGACTCCTTTTAAGCCTGGACTGTACCATTGTTTGTCTTCAGGGTGCAATCCTGAATACTTTTTAGCCTGGACTCTACCATTGTTTGTCATTAGGTTGGAATCCTGACTCCTTTTTAGCCTGGACTGTACCATTTGTTTGTCATCATGGTGGAATCCTGATTTCTTTTTAGTATGGACTCTACCATTGTTTGCCATGAGGCTGGAATCCTGACAACTTTTTAGCATGGACTGTACTATTGTTTGTCTTCAGGGTTGAATCCCCATTCCTTTTTAGCCTGGACTGTACCATTGTTTGTCATCAGGGTGGAATCCTGATTACTTTTTAGCCTGGACTTTACCATGGTATGTCATCATGGTGGAATTCTGATCCCTTTTTAGCCTGAACTGTACCATTGTTTGTCATAAGGTTGGAATCCTGACTTCTTTTTAGCATGGACTGTACCATTGTTTGTCATCAGGGTGGAATCCTGATTCCATTTTAGCCTGGACTGTACCATTGTTTCTCATCAGGGTGGAATCCTGATTCCTTTTTAGCCTGGACTGTACCATTGTTTGTCATCAGGGTGGAATCCTGATTACTTTTTAGCCTGGACTGTACCATGGTATGTTATCATGGTGGAATCCTGATCCCTTTTTAGCCTGAACTGTACCATTGTTTGCCATAAGGTTGGAATCCTGACTTCTTTTTTGCATGGACTGTACCATTGTTTGTCATCAGGGTGGAATCCTGATTCCTTTTTAGCCTGGACCGTACCATTGTTTGTCATCAAGCTGGAATCCTTATTCCTTTTTAGCCTGGACTTTACCATTGTTTGCCATGAGGCTGGAATCCTGACTCCTTTTTAGCCTGGAGTGTACCATTGTTTGTCATCAGGGTGGAATCCTGATTCTTTTTAGCCTGGAGTGTACCATTGTTTGTCATCAGGGTGGAATCTTGATTCGTTTTTAGCCTGGACTGTACCATTGTTTGTCATCAGGGTGGAATCCTGACTCCTTTTAAGCCTGGACTGTACCATTGTTTGTCTTCAGGGTGCAATCCTGATTCCTTCTTAGCCTGGACTCTACCACTGTTTGCCAAGAGGCAGGAATCCTGACTCCTTTATAGCCTGAACTGTACCATTGTTTGTCTTCAGGGTGGAATCCTGATTCCTTTTTGCCTGGATTGTACCATTGTTTGTCATCAAGCTGGAATCCTGATTCCTTTTTAGCATGGACTGTACCATTGCATGTCATCAAGGTGGAATCCAGATTCCTTTTTTGCATGTATTCTACCATTGTTTGTCATCAGGCAGGAATCCTGACTTATTTTTTGCATAGACTGTACCATTGTTTGTCATCATGGTGGAATCCTGATCCCTTTTTAGCCTGAACTGTACCATTGTTTGTCATAAGGTTGGAATCCTGACATCTCTTTAGCATGGACTGTACAATTGCTTGTCATCAGGTTGGAATTCTGACCCCTTTTTAGCCTGGAGTGTACCATTGTTTGTCATAAGGTTGGAATCCTGATTGCTTTTTAGTATGGACTGTACCATTGTTTGTCATATGGGTGGAATCCTGATTCCTTTTTAGCCTTGACTGTACCATTGTTTGTCATCAGGCTGGAATCCTGAATACTTTTTAGCCTGGACTCTACCATTGTTTGTCATTAGGTTGGAATCCTGACTCCTTTTTAGCCTGGACTGTACCATTTGTTTGTCATCATGGTGGAATCCTCATTTCTTTTTAGTATGGACTCTACCATTGTTTGCCATGAGGCTGGAATCCTGACAACTTTTTAGCATGGACTGTACTATTGTTTGTCTTCAGGGTTGAATCCCCATTCCTTTTTAGCATGGACTATACCATTGTTTCTCATCAAGCTGGAATCCTGAATACTTTTTAGCCTGGACTCTACCATTGTTTGTCATTAGGTTGGAATCCTGACTCCTTTTTTCCCTGGACTATACCATTGTTTGTCATCAGGCTGGAATCCTGACCCCTTTTAGCCTGTACTATACCATTGTTTGTCATCAGCCAGGAATCCTGACTCCTTTTTAGCCTGGACTGTACCATTGTATTTCATCATGGTGGAATCCAGATTCCTTTTTAGCCTTGACTCTACCATTGTTTGCTATGAAGGTGGAATCCTGACTTCTTTTTAGCATGAAAAGTAACATGGTTTGTCTTCAGGGTGGAATCCTGATTCCTTTTTTGCCAGGACTCTACCATTGTTTGCCATGAGGCTGGAATCCTGACATCTCTTTAGCATGGACTGTACAATTGCTTGTCATCAGGTTGGAATTCTGACCCCTTTTTAGCCTGGAGTGTACCATTGTTTGTCATAAGGTTGGAATCCTGATTCCTTTTTAGTATGGACTGTACCATTGTTTGTCATATGGGTGGAATCCTGATTCCTTTTTAGCCTTGACTGTACCATTGTTTGTCATCAGGCTGGAATCCTGAATACTTTTTAGCCTGGACTCTACCATTGTTTGTCATTATGTTGGAATCCTGACTCCTTTTTACCCTGGACTGTATCATTTGTTTGTCATCATGGTGGAATCCTGATTTCTTTTTAGTATGGACTCTACCATTGTTTGCCATGAGGCTGGAATCCTGACAACTTTTTAGCATGGACTGTACTATTGTTTGTCTTCAGGGCTGAATCCCCATTCCTTTTTAGCATGGACTGTACCATTGTTTCTCATCAAGCTGGAATCCTGAATACTTTTTAGCCTGGACTCTACCATTGTTTGTCATTATGTTGGAATCCTGACTCCTTTTTAGCCTGGACTGTACCATTTGTTTGTCATCATGGTGGAATCCGGATTTCTTTTTAGTATGGACTCTACCATTGTTTGCCATGAGGCTGGAATCCTGACAACTTTTTAGCATGGACTGTACTATTGTTTGTCTTCAGGGTTGAATCCCCATTCCTTTTTAGCATGGACTGTACCATTGTTTCTCATCAAGCTGGAATCCTGAATACTTTTTAGCCTGGACTCTACCATTGTTTGTCATTAGGTTGGAATCCTGACTCCTTTTTTCCCTGGACTATACCATTGTTTGTCATCAGGCTGGAATCCTGACCCCTTTTAGCCTGTACTATACCATTGTTTGTCATCAGGCAGGAATCCTGACTCCTTTTTAGCCTGGACTGTACCATTGTATTTCATCATGGTGGAATCCAGATTCCTTTTTAGCCTTGACTCTACCATTGTTTGCTATGAAGGTGGAATCCTGACTTCTTTTTAGCATGAAAGTAACATTGTTTGTCTTCAGGGTGGAATCCTGATTCCGTTTTTGCCAGGACTCTACCATTGTTTGCCATGAGGCTGGAATCCTGACATCTCTTTAGCATGGACTGTACAATTGCTTGTCATCAGGTTGGAATTCTGACCTCGTTTTAGCCTGGACTGTACCATTGTTTGTCATCAGGCTGGAATCCTGACTCCTTTTTAGCCTGGACTGTACCATTGTTTGTCTTCAGGGTGGAATCCTGATTCCTTCTTAGCCTGGACTCTACCACTGTTTGCCAAGAGGCAGGAATCCTGACAACTTTTTAGCATGGACTGTACTATTGTTTGTCTTCAGGGTTGAATCCCCATTCCTTTTTAGCATGGACTGTACCATTGTTTCTCATCAAGCTGGAATCCTGAATACTTTTTAGCCTGGACTCTACCATTGTTTGTCATTAGGTTGGAATCCTGACTCCTTTTTAGCCTGGACTGTACCATTTGTTTGTCATCATGGTGGAATCCTGATTTCTTTTTAGTATGGACTCTACCATTGTTTGCCATGAGGCTGGAATCCTGGCAACTTTTTAGCATGGACTGTACTATTGTTTGTCTTCAGGGTTGAATCCCCATTCCTTTTTAGCATGGACTGTACCATTGTTTCTCATCAAGCTGGAATCCCGAATACTTTTTAGCCTGGACTCTACCATTGTTTGTCATTAGGTTGGAATCCTGACTCCTTTTTTCCCTGGACTATACCATTGTTTGTCATCAGGCTGGAATTCTGACCCCTTTTAGCCTGTACTATACCATTGTTTGTCATCAGCCAGGAATCCTGACTCCTTTTTAGCCTGGACTGTACCATTGTATTTCATCATGGTGGAATCCAGATTCCTTTTTAGCCTTGACTCTACCATTGTTTGCTATGAAGGTGGAATCCTGACTTCTTTTTAGCATGAAAAGTAACATTGTTTGTCTTCAGGGTGGAATCCTGATTCCGTTTTTGCCAGGACTCTACCATTGTTTGTCATTAGGCTGGAATCCTGACATCTCTTTAGCATGGACTGTACAATTGCTTGTCATCAGGTTGGAATTCTGACCCCGTTTTAGCCTGGAGTGTACCATTGTTTGTCATAAGGTTGGAATACTGATTGCTTTTTAGTATGGACTGTACCATTGTTTGTCATATGGGTGGAATCCTGACCCCTTTTAGCCTGTACTATACCATTGTTTGTCATCAGGCAGGAATCCTGACTCCTTTTTAGCCTGAACTGTACCATTGTTTGTCTTCAGGGTGGAATCCTGATTCCTTCTTAGCCTGGACTCTACCACTGTTTGCCAAGAGGCAGGAATCCTGACTCCTTTTTAGCCTGGACTGTACCATTGTTTGTCTTCAGGGTGGAATCCTGATTCCTTTTTGCCTGGATTGTACCATTGTTTATCATCAAGCTGGAATCCTGATTCCTTTTTAGCATGGACTGTACCATTGCATGTCATCAAGGTGGAATCCAGATTCCTTTTTTGCATGTATTCTACCATTGTTTGTCATCAGGCAGGAATCCTGACTTCTTTTTTGCATGGACTGTACCATTGTTTGTCATCAGGGTGGAATCCTGAATTCTTTTTAGCCTGGACTGTACCATGGTATGTCATCATGGTGGAATCCTGATCCCTTTTTAGCCTGAAAAGTAACATTGTTTGTCTTCAGGGTGGAATCCTGATTCCTTTTTTGCCAGGACTCTACCATTGTTTGCCATGAGGCTGGAATCCTGACATCTCTTTAGCATGGACTGTACAATTGCTTGTCATCAGGTTGGAATTCTGACCCCTTTTTAGCCTGGAGTGTACCATTGTTTGTCATAAGGTTGGAATCCTGATTGCTTTTTAGTATGGACTGTACCATTGTTTGTCATATGGGTGGAATCCTGATTCCTTTTTAGCCTTGACTGTACCATTGTTTGTCATCAGGCTGGAATCCTGAATACTTTTTAGCCTGGACTCTAGCATTGTTTGTCATTAGGTTGGAATCCTGACTCCTTTTTAGCCTTGACTGTACCATTGTTTGACATGAGGCTGGAATCCTGACAACTTTTTAGCATGGACTATACTATTGTTTGTCTTCAGGGTTGAATCCCCATTCCTTTTTAGCATGGACTGTACCATTGTTTCTCATCAAGCTGGAATCCTGAATACTTTTTAGCCTGGACTCTACCATTGTTTGTCATTAGGTTGGAATCCTGACTCCTTTTTCCCTGGACTATACCATTGTTTGTCATCAGGCTGGAATCCTGACCCCTTTTAGCCTGTACTATACCATTGTTTGTCATCAGGCAGGAATCCTGACTCCTTTTTAGCCTGGACTGTACCATTGTATTTCATCATGGTGGAATCCAGATTCCTTTTTAGCCTTGACTCTACCATTGTTTGCTATGAAGGTGGAATCCTGACTTCTTTTTAGCATGAAAAGTAACATGGTTTGTCTTCAGGGTGGAATCCTGATTCCTTTTTGCCAGGACTCTACCATTGTTTGCCATGAGGCTGGAATCCTGACATCTCTTTAGCATGGACTGTACAATTGCTTGTCATCAGGTTGGAATTCTGACCCCTTTTTAGCCTGGATTGTACCATTGTTTGTCATAAGGTTGGAATCCTGATTCCTTTTTAGTATGGACTGTACCATTGTTTGTCATATGGGTGGAATCCTGATTCCTTTTTAGCCTTGACTGTACCATTGTTTGTCATCAGGCTGGAATCCTGAATACTTTTTAGCCTGGACTCTACCATTGTTTGTCATTAGGTTGGAATCCTGACTCCTTTTTAGCCTGGACTGTACCATTTGTTTGTCATCATAGTGGAATCCTGATTTCTTTTTAGTATGGACTCTACCATTGTTTGCCATGAGGCTGGAATCCTGAAAACTTTTTAGCATGGACTGTACTATTGTTTGTCTTCAGGGTTGAATCCCCATTCCTTTTTAGCATGGACTGTACCATTGTTTCTCATCAAGCTGGAATCCTGAATACTTTTTAGCCTGGACTCTACCATTGTTTGTCATTAGGTTGGAATCCTGACTCCTTTTTAGCCTGGACTGTACCATTTGTTTGTCATCATGGTGGAATCCTGATTTCTTTTTAGTATGGACTCTACCATTGTTTGCCATGAGGCTGGAATCCTGACAACTTTTAGCATGGACTGTACTATTGTTTGTCTTCAGGGTTGAATCCCCATTCCTTTTTAGCATGGACTGTACCATTGTTTCTCATCAAGCTGGAATCCTGAATACTTTTTTAGCCTGGACTCTACCATTGTTTGTCATTAGGTTGGAATCCTGACTCCTTTTTCCCTGGACTATACCATTGTTTGTCATCAGGCTGGAATCCTGACCCCTTTTAGCCTGTACTATACCATTGTTTGTCATCAGGCAGGAATCCTGACTCCTTTTTTAGCCTGGACTGTGCCATTGTATTTCATCATGGTGGAATCCAGATTCCTTTTTTAGCCTTGACTCTACCATTGTTTGCTATGAAGGTGGAATCCTGACTTCTTTTTAGCATGAAAAGTAACATTGTTTGTCTTCAGGGTGGAATCCTGATTCCTTTTTTGCCAGGACTCTACCATTGTTTGCCATGAGGCTGGAATCCTGACATCTCTTTAGCATGTACTGTACAATTGCTTGTCATCAGGTTGGAATTCTGACCCCGTTTTAGCCTGGAGTGTACCATTGTTTGTCATAAGGTTGGAATCCTGATTGCTTTTTAGTATGGACTGTACCATTGTTTGTCATATGGGTGGAATCCTGATTCCTTTTTAGCCTTGACTGTACCATTGTTTGTCATCAGGCTGGAATCCTGAATTCTTTTTTAGCCTGGACTCTACCATTGTTTGTCATTAGGTTGGAATCCTGACTCCTTTTTAGCCTGGACTGTACCATTTGTTTGTCATCATGGTGGAATCCTGATTTCTTTTTAGTATGGACTCTACCATTGATTGCCATGAGGCTGGAATCCTGACAACTTTTTAGCGTGGACTGTAGTATTGTTTGTCTTCAGGGTTGAATCCCCATTCCTTTTTAGCATGGACTGTACCATTGTTTCTCATCAAGCTGGAATCCTGAAAACTTTTTTAGCCTGGACTCTACCATTGTTTGTCATTAGGTTGGAATCCTGACTCCTTTTTTCCCTGGACTATACCATTGTTTGTCATCAGGCTGGAATCCTGACCCCTTTTAGCCTGTACTATACCATTGTTTGTCATAAGGTTGGAATCCTGACTTTTATTTAGCATGGACTGTACCATTGTTTGTCTTCAAGCTGGAATTCGGACTTCTTTTAAGCATAGACTGTACCATTCTTTGTCATCAGGGTGGATTCCTGATTCCTTTTTATCCTGTACTCTACCATTTTGTGTCATGAGGTTGGAATCCTGACTTCTATTTAGCATGGACTGTACCATTGTTTGTCATAAGGTTGGAATCCTGACTTCTATTTAGCATGGACTGTACCATTGTTTGTCTTCAGGGTGGAATCCTGATTCCTTTTTAGCATGGACTGTACCATTGTTTGTCATCAAGCTGGAATTCTGACTTCTTTTT
Organism: Chromobotia macracanthus; assembly: GCA_036877525.1. NCBI lineage: Eukaryota > Metazoa > Chordata > Actinopteri > Cypriniformes > Botiidae > Chromobotia > Chromobotia macracanthus. The sequence goes on along the minus strand of JAZGTH010000042.1, from coordinate 3,833,458 downwards.
AGCATGGACTGTACCATTGTTTGTCTTCAAGGTAGATTCCTGATTCCTTTTTAGCCTGTACTCTACCATTTTTTGTCATGAGGTTGGAATCCTGACTTCTATTTAGCATGGACTGTACCATTGTTTGTCATCAAGCTGGAATTCTGACTTCATTTTTAGCATAGACTGTACCATTGGTTATCTTCAGGGTGGATTCCTGTTTTCTTTTTAGCCTGGACTCTATCATTTTTTGCCATGAGGCTGGAATCCTGACATCTTTTAGCATGGACTGTACCATTGTTTGTCTTCAGGGTGGATTCCTGATTCCTTTTTAGCTTCTTTATAGCATGGACTGTACCATTGTTTGTCTTCAGGGTGGATTCCTGATTCCTTTTTAGCCTGGACTGTACCATTGTTTGTCATCAGGCTGGAATCCTGACCGCTTTTTAGCCTGGACTATACCATTGTTTGTCTTCAGGGTGGAATCCTGATTCCTTTTTAGCATGGACTGTACCATTGTTTGTTTTCAAGCTAGACTTCTGACTTCTTTTTAGTATGGACTGTACCATTGTTTATCTTCAGGGTGGATTCCTGATTCCTTTTTAGCCTGAACTCTACCATTTTTTTTGCCATGAGACTGGAATCCTGACTACTTTTTAGCATGGACTGTACCATTGTTTGTCATCAGGGTGGAATCCTGACTTCCTTTTAGCCTGGACTGTACCATTGTATGTCATAAGGTTGGAATTCTGACTTCTTTTTAGTATGGACTGTACCATTGTTTATCTTCAGGGTGGATTCCTGATTCCTTTTTAGCCTGAACTCTACCATTTTTTTTGCCATGAGACTGGAATCCTGACTACTTTTTAGCATGGACTGTACCATTGTTTGTCATCAGGGTGGAATCCTGACTTCCTTTTAGCCTGGACTGTACCATTGTATGTCATAAGGTTGGAATCCTGACTTCTTTTTAGCATGGACTGTACCATTGCATGTCATCAGGGTGGAATCCTGACTTCCTTTTAGCCTGGACTGTACCATTGTATGTCATAAGGTTGGAATCCTGACTTCTTTTAGCATGGACTGTACCATTGCATGTCATCAGGGTGGAATCCAGATTCCTTTTTTTTCCTGGACTCTACCATTGTTTGCCATGAGGCTGAAATCCTGACTCCTTTTAAACATGGACTCTACCATTGTTTGTCATCAGGGCAGATTCCTGATTCCTTTTTAGCCTGGACTGTACCATTGTTTGCCATCAGGCTGGAATCCTGAATACTTTTTAGCCTGGACTCTACCATTGTTTGTTCATTAGGTTGGAATCCTGACTCCTTTTTAGCCTGGACTGTACCATTGTTTGTCATCATGGTGGAATCCTGATTTCTTTTTAGCATGGACTCTACTATTGTTTGCCATGAGGCTGGAATCCTGACATCTTTTTAGCATGGACTGTACTATTGTTTGTCTTCAGGGTGGATTCCTGATTCCTTGTTAGCCTGGACTGTACCATTGTTTGTCATCAGGCTGGAATCCTGACCCCTTTTTAGCCTGTACTCTACCATTTTGTGTCATGAGGTTGGAATCCTGACATCTTTTTAGCATGGACTGTACCATTGTTTGTCATCAAGCTGAAATTCTGACTTCTTTTTTAGCATAGACTGTACCATTGTTTATCTTCAGGGTGGATTCCTGATTCATTTTTAGCCTGGACTCTATCATTTTTTGCCATGAGGCTGGAATCCTGACATCTTTTTAGCATGGACTGTACCATTGTTTGTCATCAGGTTGGAATCCTGATTCCTTTTTAACCTGGACTGCCATTGTTTGTCATCAGGCAGGCATCCTGACTCTTTTTTTTAGCCTAGACTGTACCATTGTTTGTCTTCAGGGTGGATTCCTGATTCCTTTTTAGCTTCTTTATAGCATGGACTGTACCATTGTTTGTCTTCAGGGTGGATTCCTGATTCCTTTTTAGCCTGGACTGTACCATTGTTTGTCATCAGGCTGGAATCCTGACCCCTTTTTAGCCTGGACTATACCATTGTTTGTCATAAGGTTGGAATCCTGACTTCTATTTAGCATGGACTGTACCATTGTTTGTCTTCAGGGTGGAATCCTGATTCCTTTTAGCATGGACTGTACCATTGTTTGTCATCAAGCTGGAATTCTGACTTCTTTTTTAGCATGGACTGTACCATTGTTTGTCTTCAGGGTGGATTCCTGATTCCTTTTTAGCCTGTACTCTACCATTTTTTGTCATGTGGTTGGAATCCTGACATCTTTTTAGCATGGACTGTACCATTGTTTGTCATCAAGCTGGAATTCTGACTTCTTTTTAGCATGGACTGTACCATTTTTTATCTTCAGGGTGGATTCCTAATTCCTTTTTAGCCTCGACTCTACCACTGGTTGCCATGAGGCTGGAATCCTGACTACTTTTTAGCATGGACTGTACCATTGTTTGTCATCAGGGTGGAATCCTGATTCCTTTTTAGCCTGGACTGTACCATTGTATGTCATCATGGTGGAATCCAGACTCCTTTTTAGCCTGGACTGTACCATTGTTTGTCATAAGGTTGGAATCCTGACTTCTTTTTAGCATGGACTGGACCATTGTATGTCATCATGGTGGAATCCTAATTTCTTTTTAGCATGGACTGTACCATTGTTTGTCATTAGGGTGGAATCCTGATTCCTTTTTAGCATGGACTGTACCATTGTATGTCATCATGGTGGATTCCTGACCCCTTTGTAGCCTGGACTGTACCATTGTTTGTCATCAGGGTGGAATCCTGACTCCTTTTTTAGTCTGGACTGTACCATTGTTTGTCTTCAGGGTGGATTCCTGATTCCTTTTTAGCTTCTTTATAGCATGGACTGTACCATTGTTTGTCTTCAGGGTGGATTCCTGATTCCTTTTTAGCTTCTTTATAGCATGGACTGTACCATTGTTTGTCTTCAGGGTGGATTCCTGATTCCTTTTTAGCCTGGACTGTACCATTGTTTGTCATCAGGCTGGAATCCTGACCCCTTTTTAGCCTGGACTATACCATTGTTTGTCTTCAGGGTGGAATCCTGATTCCTATTTAGCATGGACTGTACCATTGTTTGTCATCAAGCTGGAATTCTGACTTCTTTTTAGTATGGACTGTACCATTGTTTGTCTTCAAGGAGGATTCCTGATTCCTTTTTAGCCTGAACTCTACCATTTTTTGTCATGAGGTTGGAATCCTGACATCTTTTTAGCATGGACTGTACCATTGTATGTCATAAGGTTGGAATCCTGACTTCTTTTTAGCATGGACTGTACCATTGCATGTCATCAGGGTGGAATCCAGATTCCTTTTTGCCTGGACTCTACCATTGTTTGCCATGAGGCTGAAATCCTGACTCCTTTTAAGCATGGACTGTACCATTGTTTGTCATCAGGGCAGATTCCTGATTCCTTTTTATCCTGTACTCTACCATTTTGTGTCATGAGGTTGGAATCCTGACTTCTATTTAGCATGGACTGTACCATTGTTTGTCATAAGGTTGGAATCCTGACTTCTATTTAGCATGGACTGTACCATTGTTTGTCTTCAGGGTGGAATCCTGATTCCTTTTTAGCATGGACTGTACCATTGTTTGTCATCAAGCTGGAATTCTGACTTCTTTTTAGCATGGACTGTACCATTGTTTGTCTTCAAGGTAGATTCCTGATTCCTTTTTAGCCTGTACTCTACCATTTTTTGTCATGAGGTTGGAATCCTGACTTCTATTTAGCATGGACTGTACCATTGTTTGTCATCAAGCTGGAATTCTGACTTCATTTTTAGTACCATCAGGGTGGACTGTACCATTGGTTATCTTCAGGGTGGATTCCTGTTTTCTTTTACTGTCATAGGTTGGAATCCTGATTCATTTACTGTTTGTTATCAGGCTGGAATCCTGACTCCTTTTAACCTGGACTATACCATTGTTTGTCTTCAGGGTGGAATCCTGATTCCTTTTTTAGCATGGACTGTACCATTGTTTGTCTTCAGGGTGGATTCCTGATCCTTTTAGCCGGATACCATTTTCAAAGATCATGGACTGTACCATTTTTTTCAGGGTGGATTCCTGATTCCTTTTTAGCTTCTTTATAGCATGGACTGTACCATTGTTTGTCTTCAGGGTGGATTCCTGATTCCTTTTTAGCTTCTTTATAGCATGGACTGTACCATTGTTTGTCTTCAGGGTGGATTCCTGATTCCTTTTTAGCCTGGACTGTACCATTGTTTGTCATCAGGCTGGAATCCTGACCCCTTTTTAGCCTGGACTATACCATTGTTTGTCTTCAGGGTGGAATCCTGATTCCTATTTAGCATGGACTGTACCATTGTTTGTCATCAAGCTGGAATTCTGACTTCTTTTTAGTATGGACTGTACCATTGTTTGTCTTCAAGGAGGATTCCTGATTCCTTTTTAGCCTGAACTCTACCATTTTTTGTCATGAGGTTGGAATCCTGACATCTTTTTAGCATGGACTGTACCATTGTATGTCATAAGGTTGGAATCCTGACTTCTTTTTAGCATGGACTGTACCATTGCATGTCATCAGGGTGGAATCCAGATTCCTTTTTTGCCTGGACTCTACCATTGTTTGCCATGAGGCTGAAATCCTGACTCCTTTTAAGCATGGACTGTACCATTGTTTGTCATCAGGGCAGATTCCTGATTCCTTTTTATCCTGTACTCTACCATTTTGTGTCATGAGGTTGGAATCCTGACTTCTATTTAGCATGGACTGTACCATTGTTTGTCATAAGGTTGGAATCCTGACTTCTATTTAGCATGGACTGTACCATTGTTTGTCTTCAGGGTGGAATCCTGATTCCTTTTTAGCATGGACTGTACCATTGTTTGTCATCAAGCTGGAATTCTGACTTCTTTTTTAGCATGGACTGTACCATTGTTTGTCTTCAAGGTAGATTCCTGATTCCTTTTTAGCCTGTACTCTACCATTTTTTGTCATGAGGTTGGAATCCTGACTTCTATTTAGCATGGACTGTACCATTGTTTGTCATCAAGCTGGAATTCTGACTTCATTTTTAGCATAGACTGTACCATTGGTTATCTTCAGGGTGGATTCCTGTTTTCTTTTTTAGCCTGGACTCTATCATTTTTGTCATCAGGTTGGAATCCTGATTCCTTTTTAACCTGGACTGTGCCATTGTTTGTCATCAGGCAGGCATCCTGACTCCTTTTAGTCCGGACTGTACCATTGTTTGTCTTCAGGGTGGATTCCTGATTCCTTTTTAGCTTCTTTATAGCATGGACTGTACCATTGTTTGTCTTCAGGGTGGATTCCTGATTCCTTTTTTAGCCTGGACTGTACCATTGTTTGTCATCAGGCTGGAATCCACCCTGAAGGAATCCACCCCTGAAGACAAACAATGGTACAGGATCCGACAGTCCATTGTTTGTCATCAGGGTGGAATCCTGACTCCTTTTTAGTCTGGACTGTACCATTGTTTGTCTTCAGGGTGGATTCCTGATTCCTTTTTAGCTTCTTTATAGCATGGACTGTACCATTGTTTGTCTTCAGGGTGGATTCCTGATTCCTTTTTAGCTTCTTTATAGCATGGACTGTACCATTGTTTGTCTTCAGGGTGGATTCCTGATTCCTTTTTAGCCTGGACTGTACCATTGTTTGTCATCAGGCTGGAATCCTGACCGCTTTTTAGCCTGGACTATACCATTGTTTGTCTTCAGGGTGGAATCCTGATTCCTTTTTAGCATGGACTGTACCATTGTTTGTTTTCAAGCTAGACTTCTGACTTCTTTTTAGTATGGACTGTACCATTGTTTATCTTCAGGGTGGATTCCTGATTCCTTTTTTAGCCTGAACTCTACCATTTTTTTGCCATGAGACTGGAATCCTGACTACTTTTTAGCATGGACTGTACCATTGTTTGTCATCAGGGTGGAATCCTGACTTCCTTTTAGCCTGGACTGTACCATTGTATGTCATAAGGTTGGAATTCTGACTTCTTTTTAGTATGGACTGTACCATTGTTTATCTTCAGGGTGGATTCCTGATTCCTTTTTAGCCTGAACTCTACCATTTTTTTTTGCCATGAGACTGGAATCCTGACTACTTTTTAGCATGGACTGTACCATTGTTTGTCATCAGGGTGGAATCCTGACTTCCTTTTAGCCTGGACTGTACCATTGTATGTCATAAGGTTGGAATCCTGACTTCTTTTTTAGCATGGACTGTACCATTGCATGTCATCAGGGTGGAATCCTGACTTCCTTTTAGCCTGGACTGTACCATTGTATGTCATAAGGTTGGAATCCTGACTTCTTTTTAGCATGGACTGTACCATTGCATGTCATCAGGGTGGAATCCAGATTCCTTTTTTTTCCTGGACTCTACCATTGTTTGCCATGAGGCTGAAATCCTGACTCCTTTTAAACATGGACTCTACCATTGTTTGTCATCAGGGCAGATTCCTGATTCCTTTTAGCCTGGACTGTACCATTGTTTGCCATCAGGCTGGAATCCTGAATACTTTTTAGCCTGGACTCTACCATTGTTTGTTCATTAGGTTGGAATCCTGACTCCTTTTTAGCCTGGACTGTACCATTGTTTGTCATCATGGTGGAATCCTGATTTCTTTTTAGCATGGACTCTACTATTGTTTGCCATGAGGCTGGAATCCTGACATCTTTTTAGCATGGACTGTACTATTGTTTGTCTTCAGGGTGGATTCCTGATTCCTTGTTAGCCTGGACTGTACCATTGTTTGTCATCAGGCTGGAATCCTGACCCCTTTTTAGCCTGTACTCTACCATTTTGTGTCATGAGGTTGGAATCCTGACATCTTTTTAGCATGGACTGTACCATTGTTTGTCATCAAGCTGAAATTCTGACTTCTTTTTTAGCATAGACTGTACCATTGTTTATCTTCAGGGTGGATTCCTGATTCATTTTTAGCCTGGACTCTATCATTTTTTGCCATGAGGCTGGAATCCTGACATCTTTTTAGCATGGACTGTACCATTGTTTGTCATCAGGTTGGAATCCTGATTCCTTTTTAACCTGGACTGTGCCATTGTTTGTCATCAGGCAGGCATCCTGACTCTTTTTTAGTCCGGACTGTACCATTGTTTGTCTTCAGGGTGGATTCCTGATTCCTTTTTAGCTTCTTTATAGCATGGACTGTACCATTGTTTGTCTTCAGGGTGGATTCCTGATTCCTTTTTAGCCTGGACTGTACCATTGTTTGTCATCAGGCTGGAATCCTGACCCCTTTTTAGCCTGGACTATACCATTGTTTGTCATAAGGTTGGAATCCTGACTTCTATTTAGCATGGACTGTACCATTGTTTGTCTTCAGGGTGGAATCCTGATTCCTTTTTAGCATGGACTGTACCATTGTTTGTCATCAAGCTGGAATTCTGACTTCTTTTTAGCATGGACTGTACCATTGTTTGTCTTCAGGGTGGATTCCTGATTCCTTTTTAGCCTGTACTCTACCATTTTTTGTCATGTGGTTGGAATCCTGACATCTTTTTAGCATGGACTGTACCATTGTTTGTCATCAAGCTGGAATTCTGACTTCTTTTTTAGCATGGACTGTACCATTTTTTTATCTTCAGGGTGGATTCCTAATTCCTTTTTAGCCTCGACTCTACCACTGGTTGCCATGAGGCTGGAATCCTGACTACTTTTTAGCATGGACTGTACCATTGTTTGTCATCAGGGTGGAATCCTGATTCCTTTTTTAGCCTGGACTGTACCATTGTATGTCATCATGGTGGAATCCAGACTCCTTTTTAGCCTGGACTGTACCATTGTTTGTCATAAGGTTGGAATCCTGACTTCTTTTTAGCATGGACTGGACCATTGTATGTCATCATGGTGGAATCCTAATTTCTTTTTAGCATGGACTGTACCATTGTTTGTCATTAGGGTGGAATCCTGATTCCTTTTTAGCATGGACTGTACCATTGTATGTCATCATGGTGGATTCCTGACCCCTTTGTAGCCTGGACTGTACCATTGTTTGTCATCAGGGTGGAATCCTGACTCCTTTTAGTCTGGACTGTACCATTGTTTGTCTTCAGGGTGGATTCCTGATTCCTTTTTAGCTTCTTTATAGCATGGACTGTACCATTGTTTGTCTTCAGGGTGGATTCCTGATTCCTTTTTAGCTTCTTTATAGCATGGACTGTACCATTGTTTGTCTTCAGGGTGGATTCCTGATTCCTTTTTAGCCTGGACTGTACCATTGTTTGTCATCAGGCTGGAATCCTGACCCCTTTTTAGCCTGGACTATACCATTGTTTGTCTTCAGGGTGGAATCCTGATTCCTATTTAGCATGGACTGTACCATTGTTTGTCATCAAGCTGGAATTCTGACTTCTTTTTAGTATGGACTGTACCATTGTTTGTCTTCAAGGAGGATTCCTGATTCCTTTTTAGCCTGAACTCTACCATTTTTTGTCATGAGGTTGGAATCCTGACATCTTTTTAGCATGGACTGTACCATTGTATGTCATAAGGTTGGAATCCTGACTTCTTTTTAGCATGGACTGTACCATTGCATGTCATCAGGGTGGAATCCAGATTCCTTTTTTGCCTGGACTCTACCATTGTTTGCCATGAGGCTGAAATCCTGACTCCTTTTAAGCATGGACTGTACCATTGTTTGTCATCAGGGCAGATTCCTAATTCCTTTTTAGCCTGGACTGTACCATTGTTTGTCATCAGGGTGGAATCCTGATTTCTTTTTAGCCTGGACTCTACCACTGTTTGCCATGAGGCTGGAATCCTGACATCATTTTTAGCATGGACTGTACTATTGTTTGTCTTCAGTGTTAAATCCTCATTCCTTTTTAGCATGGACTGTACCATTGTTTCTCATCAAGCTGGAACGCTGAGTACTTGTTAGCCTGGACTCTACCATTGTTTGTCATTAGGTTGGAATCCTTACTCCTTTTTAGCCTGGACTGTACCATTATTGTCATCATGGTGGAATCCTGATTTCTTTTTAGCATGGACTGTACTATTGTTTGTCTTCAGGGTGGATTCCTGATTCCTTGTTAGCCTGGACTGTACCATTGTTTGTCATCAGTCTGGAATCCTGACCCCTTTTTAGCCTGTACTATACCATTGTTTGTCATAAGGTTGGAATCCTGTCTTCAATTTAGCATGGACTGTACCATTGTTTGTCATCAAGCTGGAATTCTGACTTCTTTTTAAGCATAGCCTGTACCATTGTTTATCTTCAGGGTGGATTCCTGATTCATTTTTATCCTGTACTCTACCATTTTGTGTCATGAGGTTGGACTCCTGACATCTTTTTAGCATGGACTGTACCATTGTTTGTCATCAAGCTGGAATTCTGACTTCTTTTTAAGCATAGACTGTACCATTGTTTATCTTCAGGGTGGATTCCTGATTCATTTTTAGCCTGGACTCTATCATTTTTTGCCATGAGGCTGGAATCCTGACATCTTTTTAGCATGGACTGTACCATTGTTTGTCATCAAGTTGGAATCCTGATTACTTTTTAACATAGACTGTACCATTGTTTGTCATCAGGCAGGCATCCTGACTCCTTTTTAGTCCGGACTGTACCATTGTTTGTCTTCAGGGTGGATTTCTGATTCCTTTTTAGCTCCTTTATAGCATGGACTGTACCATTGTTTGTCTTCAGGGTGGATTCCTGATTCCTTTTTAGCCTGGACTATACCATTGTTTGTCATCAGGCTGGAATCCTGACCCCTTTTTAGCCTCGACTATACCATTGTTTTTCATAATGTTGGAATCCTGACTTCTATTTAGCATGGACTGTACCATTGTTTGTCTTCAGGGTGGAATCCTGATTCCTTTTTAGCATGGACTGTACCATTGTTTGTCTTCAGGGTGGAATCCTGATTCCTTTTTAGCATGGACTGTACCATTGTTTGTCATCAAGCTGGAATTCTGACTTCTTTTCAGCATGGACTGTACCATTTTTTATCTTCAGGGTGGATTCCTAATTCCTTTTTAGCCTCGACTCTACCACTGGTTGCCATGAGGCTGGAATCCTGACTACTTTTTAGCATGGACTGTACCATTGATTGTCATCAGGGTGGAATCCTGATTCCTTTTTAGCCTGGACTGTACCATTGTTTGTCATCAAGCTGGAATTCTGACATCTTTTTAGCATGGACTGTACTATTGTTTGTCTTCAGGGTTGAATCCTCATTCCATTTTAGCCAGAACTGTACCATTGTTTGTCATCAGGCAGGCATCCTGACTCCTTTTTAGTCTGGACTGTACCATTGTTTGTCTTCAGGGTGGTTTCCTGATTCCTTTTTAGCTTCTTTTAAGCATGGACTGTACCATTGTTTGTCATCAAGCTGGAATCCTGAGTTCTTTTTAGCATTGACTGTACCATTGTTTGTCATCAGGGTGGAATCCTGATTCCTTTTTAGCCTGGAATGTACCATTGTTAGCCATGAGGTTGGATTCCTGACATCTTTTTAGCATGGACCGTACCATTGTATGTAATCAAGCTGGAATTCTGACTTCTTTTTTAGCATGGACTGTACCATTGTTTGTCTTCAGGGTGGATTCCTGATTTCTTTTTCAGCCTGGACTCTACCATTGTTTGTCATCGGGGTGGAATCCTGACTTCTTTTTAGCATGGACTGTACCATTGATTGTCTTCAGGGTGGAATCCTGATTCCATTTTAGCCTGGACTGCACCACTGTTTGTCATCAGGCAGGAATCCTGACTCCTTTTTAGCCTGGATTGTACCATTGTTTGTCATCAGGGCAGATTCCTGATTCCTTTTTAGCCTGAACTGTACCATTGTTTGTCATCAGGCTGGAATCCTGACCCCTTTAGCCTGGACTATACCATTGTTTGTCATAAGGTTGGAATCCTGACTTCTATTTAGCATGGACTGTACCATTGTTTGTCTTCAGGGTGGAATCCTGATTCCTTTTTAGCATGGACTGTACCATTGTTTGTCATCAAGCTGGAATTCTGACTTCTTTTTAGCATGGACTGTACCATTGCATGTCATCAGGGTGGAATCCAGATTCCTTTTTTGCCTGGACTCTACCATTGTTTGCCATGATGCTGAAATCCTGACTCCTTTTAAGCATGGACTGTACCATTGTTTGTCATCAGGGCAGATTCCTGATTCCGTTTTTAGCCTGGACTGTACCATTGTTTGTCATCATGGTGGAATCCTGATTTCTTTTTAGCCTGGACTCTACCACTGTTTGCCATGAGGCTGGAATCCTGACATCATTTTAGCATGGACTGTACTATTGTTTGTCTTCAGTGTTGAATCCTCATTCCTTTTTAGCATGGACTGTACCATTGTTTCTCATCAAGCTGGAACGCTGAGTACTTGTTAGCCTGGACTCTACCATTGTTTGTCATTAGGTTGGAATCCTGACTCCTTTTTAGCCTGGACTGTACCATTGTATGTCATAATGGTGGATTCCTGATTCCTTGTTAGCCTGGACTGTACCATTGTTTGTCATCAGGCTGGAATCCTGACCCTTTTTAGCCTGTACTATACCATTGTTTGTCATAAGGTTGGAATCCTGTCTTCTATTTAGCATGGACTGTACCATTGTTTGTCTTCAAGCTGGAATTCTGACTTCTTTTAAGCATGGACTGTACCATTCTTTGTCTTCAGGGTGGATTCCTGATTCCTTTTTATCCTGTACTCTACCATTTTGTGTCATGAGGTTGGAATCCTGACATCTTTTTAGCATGGACTGTACCATTGTTTGTCATCAAGCTGGAATTCTGACTTCTTTTTAAGCATAGACTGTACCATTGTTTATCTTCAGGGTGGATTCCTGATTCATTTTTAGCCTGGACTCTATCATTTTTTGCCATGAGGCTGGAATCCTGACATCTTTTTAGCATGGACTGTACGATTGTTTGTCATCAAGCTGGAATTCTGACTTGTTTTTAGCATGGACTGTACCATTGCATGTCATCAGGGTGGAATCCAGATTCCTTTTTTGCCTGGAATCTACCATTGTTTGCCATGATGCTGAAATCCTGACTCCTTTTAAGCATGGACTGTACCATTGTTTGTCATCAGGGCAGATTCCCTGATTCCTTTTTAGCCTGGACTGTACCATTGTTTGTCATCAGGGTGGAATCCTGATTTCTTTTTAGCCTGTACTCTACCACTGTTTGCCATGAGGCTGGAATCCTGACATCATTTTAGCATGGACTGTACTATTGTTTGTCTTCAGTGTTGAATCCTCATTCCTTTTAGCATGGACTGTACCATTGTTTCTCATCAAGCTGGAACGCTGAGTACTTGTTAGCCTGGACTCTACCATTGTTTGTCATTAGGTTGGAATCCTGACTCCTTTTTAGCCTGGACTGTACCATTGTATGTCATAATGGTGGATTCCTGATTCCTTGTTAGCCTGGACTGTACCATTGTTTGTCATCAGGCTGGAATCCTGACCCCTTTTTAGCCTGTACTATACCATTGTTTGTCATAAGGTTGGAATCCTGTCTTCTATTTAGCATGGACTGTACCATTGTTTGTCTTCAAGCTGGAATTCTGACTTCTTTTAAGCATGGACTGTACCATTCTTTGTCTTCAGGGTGGATTCCTGATTCCTTTCTATCCTGTACTCTACCATTTTGTGTCATGAGGTTGGACTCCTGACATCTTTTTTAGCATGGACTGTACCATTGTTTGTCATCAAGCTGGAATTCTGACTTCTTTTTAAGCATAGACTGTACCATTGTTTATCTTCAGGGTGGATTCCTGATTCATTTTTAGCCTAGACTCTATCATTCTTTGCCATGAGGCTGGAATCCTGACATCTTTTTAGCATGGACTGTACCATTATTTGTCATCAGGTTGGAATCCTGATTCCTTTTTAACCTGGACTGTACCATTGTTTGTCATCAGGCAGGCATCCTGACTCCTTTTTAGTCCGGACTGTACCATTGTTTGTCTTCAGGGTGGATTCCTGATGCCTTTTAGCTCCTTTATAGCATGGACTGTACCATTGTTTGTCTTCAGGGTGGATTCCTGATTCCTTTTTAGCCTGGACTGTACCATTGTTTGTGATCAGGCTGGAATCCTGACCCCTTTTTAGCCTGGACTATACCATTGTTTGTCATAAGGTTGGAATCCTGACTTCTATTTAGCATGGACTGCACCATTGTTTGTCTTCAGGGTGGAATCCTGATTCCTTTTTAACATGGACTGTACCATTGTTTGTCTTCAGGGTGGAATCCTGATTCCTTTTTAGCATGGACTGTACCATTGTTTGTCATCAAGCTGGAATTCTGACTTCTTTTTAGCATGGACTGTACCATTTTTTATCTTCAGGGTGGATTCCTAATTCCTTTTTAGGCTCGACTCTACCACTGGTTGCCATGAGGCTGGAATCCTGACTACTTTTTAGCATGGACTGTACCATTGTTTGTCATCAGGGTGGAATCCTGATTCCTTTTAGCCTGGACTGTACCATTGTATGTCATCATGGTGGAATCCAGACTCCTTTTTAGCCTGGACTGTACCATTGTTTGTCATAAGGTTGGAATCCTGACTTCTTTTTAGCATGGACTGGACCATTGTATGTCATCATGGTGGAATCCTAATTTCTTTTTAGCATGGACTGTACTATTGTTTGTCATCAGGGTGGAATCCTGACTCCTTTTTAGCCTGGACTCTACCACTGTTTGCCATGAGGCTGAAATCCTGAAAACTTTTTAGCATGGACTGTACCATTGCATGTCATTAGGGTGGAATCCTGACGTCTTTTTAGCATGGACTGTACCATTGTTTGTCTTCAGGGTGGATTCCTGATTCCTTTTTAGCCTGGACTCTATCATTTTTTGACATGAGGCTGGAATCCTGACATCTTTTTAGCATGGACTGCACAATTGCATGTCATCAGGGTGGAATCCTGATTTCTTTTTAGCCTGGACTCTACCATTGTTTGTTATCAGGGTGGAATCCTGATTCATTTTTAGCCTGGACTGTACCATAGTTTGCCATGAGATTGGAATCCGTGTTCCTTTTTTGCCTGGACTCTACCATTGTTTAAAATGAGGCTGGAATACTGACATCTTTATAGCCTGGACTGTACCATTGTTTGCCATGTAATTGGAATCCTGACGTCACTTTGCCCTGGACTCTACCATTGTTTGTTGTGTAATTGGAATCCTGACTACATTTTTAGCTTGGACTCTACCATTGATTGCCATGTAATTGGAATCCTGACTCTTTTTTACCCTGGACTCTACCATTGTTTGTCATGAAGTTGTATTTCTGTGTCTTTTTAGACAGTGTTTGTCTTTCTGGCATTATTTTGCTCTTCAGCATGTCTCTTCATCTTCGTTTGCCATGTGCTTTTTAATTCACTTGTTTGTAGGTGTATTTCTCTTTTGGCTGTACTCCCTATAGATGGTTGTAATCCTGACTCCTTCTTTCCTTAGACTGTACCATTGCTTGCCATGAGACTGGACTCCTGACTTCTTTTTAGTCTGGACTCTACCATTGTTTGCCATGAGATTGGAATCCGTGTTCCTTTTTTGCCTGGACTGTACCATTGTTTAAAATGAGGCTGGAATACTGACTTCTTTATAGCCTAGACTGTACCATTGTTTGCCATGTAATTGGAATCCTGACGTCATTTTGCCTTGGACTCTACCATTGTTTGCTGTGTAATTGGAATCCTGACTACATTTTTAGCTTGGACTCTACCATTGATTGCCATGTGATTGGAATCCTGACTACTTTTTACCCTGGACTCTACCATTGTTTGTCACGAAGTTGTATTTCTGTGTCTTTTTAGACAGTGTTTGTCTTTCTGGCATTATTTTGCCCTTCAGCATTTCTCTTCATCTTCGTTTTTCATGTGCTTTTTAGATCTCGTTTGAGAAGTTGAGAATGGCTAGGTGATGGCAGCGGGAATGCCTTAGTTTGGCAAGAATTGGTGGTACAGTGGTAGAACTTTTGCCTACCATGCAGGAGGATCAGGGTTCGATTCCCAGCTAGGGCAACAACAATTTTTTTTTGATGATTGTTGATTCAGCAGAATATGCCTGGAAGTTAATCAAGTTCCTATTTTTTTGAGAAGTTTGTTTTTCTTGACAGACAGATTAAGGTGTATTTCTCTTTTGGCTGTACTCCCTATAGATGGTTGTAATCCTGACTCCTTTCCCTGGACTGTTCCATTGCTTGCCACGAGACTGGACCCCTGACTTTTAGCCTGGACTCTACCATTGTTTGCCATGAGATTGGAATCCTGACCCCTTTTTGCCTGGACTCTACCATTGTTTGTCATGAAGTTGTATTTCTGTGTCTTTTCAGACAGTGTTTGTCTTTCTGGCATTATTTTGCTCTTCAGCATGACTCTTCATCTTCGTTTGTCATTTGCTTTTTAATTCTCTTGTTTGTAGGTGTATTTCTCTTATGGCTGTACTCCCTATAGATGGTTGTAATCCTGACTCCTTCTTTCCCTGGACTGTTCCATTGCTTGCCACGAGACTGAACCCTCTGACTTTTAGCCTGGACTCTACCATTGTTTGCCATGAGATTGGAATCCTGACCCCTTTTTGCCTGGACTCTACCATTGTTTGTCATGAAGTTTTATTTCTGTGTCTTTTCAGACAGTGTTTGTCTTTCTGGCATTATTTTGCTCTTCAGCATGACTCTTCATCTTCGTTTGTCATTTGCTTTTTAATTCTCTTGTTTGTAGGTGTATTTCTCTTATGGCTGTTCTCCCTATAGATGGTTGTAATCCTGACTCCTTCTTTCTCTGGACTGTTCCATTGCTTGCCACGAGACTGGACCCCTGATTTTTTAGCCTGGACTCTACCATTGTTTGCCATGAGATTGGAATCCTGACCCCTTTTTGCCTGGACTCTACCATTGTTTGAAATTAGCCTGGACTGTACCATTGTTTGCCATGTGATTGGACTCCTGACTACTTTTTACCCTGGACTCTACCATTGTTTGTCATGAAGTTGTATTTCTGTGTCTTTTCAGACAGTGTTTGTCTTTCTGGCATTATTTTGCTCTTCAGCATGTCTCTTCATCTTCGTTTGTCATGTGCTTTTTAATTCTCTTGTTTGTAGGTGTATTTCTCTTATGGCTGTTCTCCCTATAGATGGTTGTAATCCTGACTCCTTCTTTGCTTGGACTGTACCATTGCTTGCCATGAGACTGGACTCCTGACCCCTTTTTGCCTGGACTCTACCATTGTTTGAAATGAGATTGGAATCCGTGTTCCTTTTTTGCCTGGACTCTACCATTGTTTAAAATGAGACTGGAATACTGACTTCTTTATAGCCTGGACTGTATCATTGTTTGCCATGTAATTGGAATCCTGATGTCATTTTGCCCTGGACTCTACCATTGTTTGCTGTGTAATTGGAATCCTGACTACATTTTTAGCTTGGACTCTACCATTGATTGCCATGTGATTGGAATCCTGACTCCTTTTATCCTGGACTCTACCATTGTTTGTCATGAAGTTGTATTTCTGTGTCTTTTTAGACAGTGTTTGTCTTTCTGGCATTATTTTGCTCTTCAGCATGTCTCTTCATCTTCGTTTTTCATGTGCTTTTTAATTCTCTTGTTTGAGAAGTTGAGAATGGCTAGGTGATGGCAACGAGAATGCCTTACTTTGGCAAGAATTGGTGGTACAGTGGTAGAACTTTCGCCTACCATGCAGGAGGACCAGGGTTCGGTTCCCAGCTAAGGCAACAACAATTTTTTTTTGATGATTGTTGATTCAGCAGAATATGCCTGGAAGTTAATCAAGTTCCTATTTTTTTGAGAAGTTTGTTTTTCTTGACAGACAGATTAAGGTGTATTTCTCTTATGGCTGTACTCCCTATAGATGGTTCTAATCCTGACTCCTTCTTTCCCTGGACTGTTCCATTGCTTGCCACGAGACTGAACCCTCTGACTTTTAGCCTGGACTCTACCATTGTTTGCCATGAGATTGGAATCCTGACCC
This sequence comes from Chromobotia macracanthus, assembly GCA_036877525.1. Lineage (NCBI taxonomy): Eukaryota > Metazoa > Chordata > Actinopteri > Cypriniformes > Botiidae > Chromobotia > Chromobotia macracanthus. The sequence goes on along the minus strand of JAZGTH010000042.1, from coordinate 3,816,480 downwards.
CTTTTTGCCTGGACTCTACCATTGTTTGTCATGAAGTTTTATTTCTGTGTCTTTTCAGACAGTGTTTGTCTTTCTGGCATTATTTTGCTCTTCAGCATGACTCTTCATCTTCGTTTGTCATTTGCTTTTTAATTCTCTTGTTTGTAGGTGTATTTCTCTTATGGCTGTTCTCCCTATAGATGGTTGTAATCCTGACTCCTTCTTTCTCTGGACTGTTCCATTGCTTGCCACGAGACTGGACCCCTGACTTTTTAGCCTGGACTCTACCATTGTTTGCCATGAGATTGGAATCCTGACCCCTTTTTGCCTGGACTCTACCATTGTTTGAAATTAGCCTGGACTGTACCATTGTTTGCCATGTGATTGGACTCCTGACTACTTTTTACCCTGGACTCTACCATTGTTTGTCATGAAGTTGTATTTCTGTGTCTTTTCAGACAGTGTTTGTCTTTCTGGCATTATTTTGCTCTTCAGCATGTCTCTTCATCTTCGTTTGTCATGTGCTTTTTAATTCTCTTGTTTGTAGGTGTATTTCTCTTATGGCTGTTCTCCCTATAGATGGTTGTAATCCTGACTCCTTCTTTCCTTGGACTGTACCATTGCTTGCCATGAGACTGGACTCCTGACCCCTTTTTGCCTGGACTCTACCATTGTTTGAAATGAGATTGGAATCCGTGTTCCTTTTTGCCTGGACTCTACCATTGTTTAAAATGAGACTGGAATACTGACTTCTTTATAGCCTGGACTGTATCATTGTTTGCCATGTAATTGGAATCCTGACGTCATTTTGCCCTGGACTCTACCATTGTTTGCTGTGTAATTGGAATCCTGACTACATTTTTTAGCTTGGACTCTACCATTGATTGCCATGTGATTGGAATCCTGACTCCTTTTATCCTGGACTCTACCATTGTTTGTCATGAAGTTGTATTTCTGTGTCTTTTTAGACAGTGTTTGTCTTTCTGGCATTATTTTGCTCTTCAGCATGTCTCTTCATCTTCGTTTTTCATGTGCTTTTTAATTCTCTTGTTTGAGAAGTTGAGAATGGCTAGGTGATGGCAACGAGAATGCCTTACTTTGGCAAGAATTGGTGGTACAGTGGTAGAACTTTCGCCTACCATGCAGGAGGACCAGGGTTCGGTTCCCAGCTAAGGCAACAACAATTTTTTTTGATGATTGTTGATTCAGCAGAATATGCCTGGAAGTTAATCAAGTTCCTATTTTTTTGAGAAGTTTGTTTTTCTTGACAGACAGATTAAGGTGTATTTCTCTTATGGCTGTACTCCCTATAGATGGTTGTAATCCTGACTCCTTCTTTCCCTGGACTGTTCCATTGCTTGCCACGAGACTGAACCCTCTGACTTTTAGCCTGGACTCTACCATTGTTTGCCATAAGATTGGAATCCTGACCCCTTTTTGCCTGGACTCTACCATTGTTTGTCATGAAGTTGTATTTCTGTGTCTTTTCAAACAGTGTTTGTCTTTCTGGCATTATTTTGCTCTTCAGCATGTCTCTTCATCTTCGTTTGTCATGTGCTTTTTAATTCTCTTGTTTGTAGGTGTATTTCTCTTATGACTGTACTCCCTATAGATGGTTGTAATCCTGACTCCTTCTTTCCTTGGACTGTACCATTGCTTGCCACGAGACTGGACCCCTGACTTTTTAGCCTGGACTCTACCATTGTTTGCCATGAGATTGGAATCCTGACCCCTTTTTCCCTGGACTCTACCATTGTTTGAAATGAGCCTGGACTGTACCATTGATTGCCATGTAATTGGAATCCTGACTCTTTTTTACCCTGGACTCTACCATTGTTTGTCATGAAGTTGTATTTCTGTGTCTTTTTAGACAGTGTTTGTCTTTCTGGCATTATTTTGCTGTTCAGCATGTCTCTTCATCTTCGTTTGTCATGTGCTTTTTAATTCTCTTGTTTGTAGGTGTATTTCTCTTATGGCTGTTCTCCCTATAGATGGTTGTAATCCTGACTCCTTCTATCCTTGGACTGTACCATTGCTTGCCATGAGACTGGACTCCTGACCCCTTTTTGCCTGGACTCTACCATTGTTTGAAATGAGATTGGAATCCGTGTTCCTTTTTTGCCTGGACTCTACCATTGTTTGAAATGAGCCTGGACTGTACCATTGATTGCCATGTAATTGGAATCCTGACTCTTTTTTACCCTGGACTCTACCATTGTTTGTCATGAAGTTGTATTTCTGTGTCTTTTCAGACAGTGTTTGTCTTTCTGGCATTATTTTGCTGTTCAGCATGTCTCTTCATCTTCGTTTGTCATGTGCTTTTTAATTCTCTTGTTTGTAGGTGTATTTCTCTTATGGCTGTTCTCCCTATAGATGGTTGTAATCCTGACTCCTTCTTTCCTTGGACTGTACCATTGCTTGCCATGAGACTGGACTCCTGACCCCTTTTTGCCTGGACTCTACCATTGTTTGAAATGAGATTGGAATCCGTGTTCCTTTTTTGCCTGGACTCTACCATTGTTTAAAATGAGACTGGAATACTCACTTCTTTATAGCCTGGACTGTACCATTGTTTGCCATGTAATTGGAATCCTGACGTCATTTTGCCCTGGATTCTACCATTGTTTGCTGTGTAATTGGAATCCTGACTACATTTTTAGCTTGGACTCTACCATTGATTGCCATGTGATTGGAATCCTGACTACTTTTTTCCCTGGACTCTACCATTGTTTGTCATGAAGTTGTATTTCTGTGTCTTTTTAGACAGTGTTTGTCTTTCTGGCATTATTTTGCTCTTCAGCATGTCTCTTCATCTTCGTTTTTCATGTGCTTTTTAATTCTCTTGTTTGAGAAGTTGAGAATAGCTAGGTGATGGCAACGAGAATGCCTTACTTTGGCAAGAATTGGTGGTACAGTGGTAGAACTTTCGCCTACCATGCAGGAGGACCAGGGTTCGATTCCCAGCTAAGGCAACAACAATTTTTTTTGATGATTGTTGATTCAGCAGAATATGCCTGGAAGTTAATCAAGTTCTTATTTTTTTGAGAAGTTTGTTTTCCTTGACAGACAGCTTAAGGTGTATTTCTCTTTTGGCTGTACTCCATATAGATGGTTGTAATCCTGACTCCTTCTTTCCCTGGACTGTTCCATTGCTTGCCACGAGACTGGACCCCTGACTTTTTAGCCTGGACTCTACCATTGTTTGAAATGAGCCTGGACTGTACCATTGATTGCCATGTAATTGGAATCCTGACTCTTTTTTACCCTGGACTCTACCATTGTTTGTCATGAAGTTGTATTTCTGTGTCTTTTCAGACAGTGTTTGTCTTTCTGGCATTATTTTGCTCTTCAGCATGTCTCTTCATCTTCGTTTGTCATGTGCTTTTTAATTCTCTTGTTTGTAGGTGTATTTCTCTTATGGCTGTTCTCCCTATAGATGGTTGTAATCCTGACTCCTTCTTTTCTTGGACTGTACCATTGCTTGCCATGAGACTGGACTCCTGACCCCTTTTTGCCTGGACTCTACCATTGTTTGAAATGAGATTGGAATCCGTGTTCCTTTTTTGCCTGGACTCTACCATTGTTTAAAATGAGACTGGAATACTGACTTCTTTATAGCCTGGACTGTATCATTGTTTGCCATGTAATTGGAATCCTGACGTCATTTTGCCCTGGACTCTACCATTGTTTGCTGTGTAATTGGAATCCTGACTACATTTTTAGCTTGGACTCTACCATTGATTGCCATGTGATTGGAATCCTGACTCCTTTTATCCTGGACTCTACCATTGTTTGTCATGAAGTTGTATTTCTGTGTCTTTTTAGACAGTGTTTGTCTTTCTGGCATTATTTTGCTGTTCAGCATGTCTCTTCATCTTCGTTTTTCATGTGCTTTTTAATTCTCTTGTTTGAGAAGTTGAGAATGGCTAGGTGATGGCAACGAGAATGCCTTACTTTGGCAAGAATTGGTGGTACAGTGGTAGAACTTTCGCCTACCATGCAGGAGGACCAGGGTTCGGTTCCCAGCTAAGGCAACAACGATTTTTTTTTGATGATTGTTGATTCAGCAGAATATGCCTGGAAGTTAATCAAGTTCCTATTTTTTTGAGAAGTTTGTTTTTCTTGACAGACAGATTAAGGTGTATTTCTCTTTTGGATGTACTCCCTATAGATGGTTGTAATCCTGACTCCTTTCCCTGGACTGTTCCATTGCTTGCCACGAGACTGGACCCCTGAATTTTAGCCTGGACTCTACCATTGTTTGCCATAAGATTGGAATCCTGACCCCTTTTTGCCTGGACTCTACCATTGTTTGTCATGAAGTTGTATTTCTGTGTCTTTTCAAACAGTGTTTGTCTTTCTGGCATTATTTTGCTCTTCAGCATGACTCTTCATCTTCGTTTGTCATTTGCTTTTTTAATTCTCTTGTTTGTAGGTGTATTTCTCTTATGGCTGTTCTCCCTATAGATGGTTGTAATCCTGACTCCTTCTTTTCTTGGACTGTACCATTGCTTGCCACGAGACTGGACCCCTGACTTTTTAGCCTGGACTCTACCATTGTTTGCCATGAGATTGGAATCCTGACCCCTTTTTGCCTGGACTCTACCATTGTTTGAAATGAGGTTGGAATGAGCCTGGACTGTACCATTGATAGCCATGTGATTGGAATCCTGACTACTTTTTACCTTGGACTCTACCATTGTTTGTCATGAAGTTGTATTTCTGTGTCTTTTCAAACAGTGTTTGTCTTTCTGGCATTATTTTGCTCTTCAGCATGTCTCTTCATCTTCGTTTGTCATGTGCTTTTTAATTCTCTTGTTTGTAGGTGTATTTCTCTTATGACTGTTCTCCTATAGATGGTTGTAATCCTGACTCCTTCTTTCCTTGGACTGTACCATTGCTTGCCACGAGACTGGACCCCTGACTTTTTTAGCCTGGACTCTACCATTGTTTGCCATGAGATTGGAATCCTGACCCCTTTTTCCCTGGACTCTACCATTGTTTGAAATGAGCCTGGACTGTACCATTGATTGCCATGTAATTGGAATCCTGACTCTTTTTTACCCTGGACTCTACCATTGTTTGTCATGAAGTTGTATTTCTGTGTCTTTTTTAGACAGTGTTTGTCTTTCTGGCATTATTTTGCTCTTCAGCATGTCTCTTCATCTTCGTTTTTCATGTGCTTTTTAATTCTCTTGTTTGAGAAGTTGAGAATGGCTAGGTGATGGCAACGAGAATGCCTTACTTTGGCAAGAATTGGTGGTACAGTGGTAAAACTTTCGCCTACCATGCAGGAGGACCAGGGTTCGATTCCCAGCTAAGGCAACAACATTTTTTTTTGATGATTGTTGATTCAGCAGAATATGCCTGGAAGTTAATCAAGTTCCTATTTTTTTGAGAAGTTTGTTTTCCTTGACAGACAGCTTAAGGTGTATTTCTCCTTTGGCTGTACTCCATATAGATGGTTGTAATCCTGACTCCTTCTTTCCCTGGACTGTTCCATTGCTTGCCACGAGACTGGACCCCTGACTTTTTAGCCTGGACTCTACCATTGTTTGCCATGAGATTGGAATCCTGACCCCTTTTTGCCTGGACTCTACCATTGTTTGAAATGAGCCTGACTGTACCATTGATTGACATGTAATTGGAATCCTGACTCTTTTTTACCCTGGACTCTACCATTGTTTGTCATGAAGTTGTATTTCTGTGTCTTTTCAGACAGTGTTTGTCTTTCTGGCATTATTTTGCTCTTCAGCATGTCTCTTCATCTTCGTTTGTCATGTGCTTTTTAATTCTCTTGTTTGTAGGTGTATTTCTCTTATGGCTGTTCTCCCTATAGATGGTTGTAATCCTGACTCCTATCCTTGGACTGTACCATTGCTTGCCATGAGACTGGACTCCTGACCCCTTTTTGCCTGGACTCTACCATTGTTTGAAATGAGATTGGAATCCGTGTTCCTTTTTTGCCTGGACTCTACCATTGTTTAAAATGAGACTGGAATACTGACTTCTTTATAGCCTGGACTGTACCATTGTTTGCCATGTAATTGGAATCCTGACGTCATTTTGCCCTGGACTCTACCATTGTTTTCTGTGTAATTGGAATCCTGACTACATTTTTAGCTTGGACTCTACCATTGATTGCCATGTGATTGGAATCCTGACTCCTTTTATCCTGGACTCTACCATTGTTTGTCATGAAGTTGTATTTCTGTGTCTTTTTAGACAGTGTTTGTCTTTCTGGCATTATTTTGCTGTTCAGCATGTCTCTTCATCTTCGTTTTTCATGTGCTTTTTAATTCTCTTGTTTGAGAAGTTGAGAATGGCTAGGTGATGGCAACGAGAATGCCTTACTTTGGCAAGAATTTGGTGGTACAGTGGTAGAACTTTCGCCTACCATGCAGGAGGACCAGGGTTCGGTTCCCAGCTAAGGCAACAACAATTTTTTTTTGATGATTGTTGATTCAGCAGAATATGCCTGGAAGTTAATCAAGTTCCTATTTTTTTGAGAAGTTTGTTTTTCTTGACAGACAGATTAAGGTGTATTTCTCTTTTGGATGTACTCCCTATAGATGGTTGTAATCCTGACTCCTTTCCCTGGACTGTTCCATTGCTTGCCACGAGACTGGACCCCTGAATTTTAGCCTGGACTCTACCATTGTTTGCCATAAGATTGGAATCCTGACCCCTTTTTGCCTGGACTCTACCATTGTTTGTCATGAAGTTGTATTTCTGTGTCTTTTCAAACAGTGTTTGTCTTTCTGGCATTATTTTGCTCTCCTATCCTATCAGTGTTTGTCTTTCTGGCATTATTTTGCTCTTCAGCATGTCTCTTCATCTTCGTTTGTCATGTGCTTTTTAATTCTCTTGTTTGTAGGTGTATTTCTCTTATGGCTGTTCTCCCTATAGATGGTTGTAATCCTGACTCCTATCCTTGGACTGTACCATTGCTTGCCATGAGACTGGACTCCTGACCCCTTTTTGCCTGGACTCTACCATTGTTTGAAATGAGATTGGAATCCGTGTTCCTTTTTTGCCTGGACTCTACCATTGTTTAAAATGAGACTGGAATACTGACTTCTTTATAGCCTGGACTGTACCATTGTTTGCCATGTAATTGGAATCCTGACGTCATTTTGCCTGGACTCTACCATTGTTTGAAATGAGCCTGGACTGTACCATTGATTGCCATGTAATTGGAATCCTGACTCTTTTTTACCCTGGACGCTACCATTGTTTGTCATGAAGTTGTATTTCTGTGTCTTTTCAGACAGTGTTTGTCTTTCTGGCATTATTTTGCTGTTCAGCATGTCTCTTCATCTTCGTTTGTCATGTGCTTTTTAATTCTCTTGTTTGTAGGTGTATTTCTCTTATGGCTGTTCTCCCTATAGATGGTTGTAATCCTGACTCCTTCTTTCCTTGGACTGTACCATTGCTTGCCATGAGACTGGACTCCTGACCCCTTTTTGCCTGGACTCTACCATTGTTTGAAATGAGATTGGAATCCGTGTTCCTTTTTTGCCTGGACTCTACCATTGTTTAAAATGAGACTGGAATACTGACTTCTTTATAGCCTGGACTGTACCATTGTTTGCCATGTAATTGGAATCCTGACGTCATTTTGCCCTGGATTCTACCATTGTTTGCTGTGTAATTGGAATCCTGACTACATTTTTAGCTTGGACTCTACCATTGATTGCCATGTGATTGGAATCCTGACTACTTTTTTCCCTGGAATCTACCATTGTTTGTCATGAAGTTGTATTTCTGTGTCTTTTTAGACAGTGTTTGTCTTTCTGGCATTATTTTGCTCTTCAGCATGTCTCTTCATCTTCGTTTTTCATGTGCTTTTTAATTCTCTTGTTTGAGAAGTTGAGAATGGCTAGGTGATGGCAACGAGAATGCCTTACTTTGGCAAGAATTGGTGGTACAGTGGTAGAACTTTCGCCTACCATGCAGGAGGACCAGGGTTCGATTCCCAGCTAAGGCAACAACTATTTTTTTTGATGATTGTTGATTCAGCAGAATATGCCTGGAAGTTAATCAAGTTCCTATTTTTTTGAGAAGTTTGTTTTCCTTGACAGACAGCTTAAGGTGTATTTCTCTTTTGGCTGTACTCCATATAGATGGTTGTAATCCTGACTCCTTCTTTCTTTGGACTGTTCCATTGCTTGCCACGAGACTGGACTCCTGACCCCTTTTTGCCTGGACTCTACCATTGTTTGAAATGAGATTGGAATCCGTGTTCCTTTTTTGCCTGGACTCTACCATTGTTTGAAATGAGCCTGGACTGTACCATTGATTGCCATGTAATTGGAATCCTGACTCTTTTTTACCCTGGACTCTACCATTGTTTGTCATGAAGTTGTATTTCTGTGTCTTTTCAGACAGTGTTTGTCTTTCTGGCATTATTTTGCTGTTCAGCATGTCTCTTCATCTTCGTTTGTCATGTGCTTTTTAATTCTCTTGTTTGTAGGTGTATTTCTCTTATGGCTGTTCTCCCTATAGATGGTTGTAATCCTGACTCCTTCTTTCCTTGGACTGTACCATTGCTTGCCATGAGACTGGACTCCTGACCCCTTTTTGCCTGGACTCTACCATTGTTTGAAATGAGATTGGAATCCGTGTTCCTTTTTTGCCTGGACTCTACCATTGTTTAAAATGAGACTGGAATACTGACTTCTTTATAGCCTGGACTGTACCATTGTTTGCCATGTAATTGGAATCCTGACGTCATTTTGCCCTGGATTCTACCATTGTTTGCTGTGTAATTGGAATCCTGACTACATTTTTAGCTTGGACTCTACAATTGATTGCCATGTGATTGGAATCCTGACTACTTTTTTCCTGGACTCTACCATTGTTTGTCATGAAGTTGTATTTCTGTGTCTTTTTAGACAGTGTTTGTCTTTCTGGCATTATTTTGCTCTTCAGCATGTCTCTTCATCTTCGTTTTTCATGTGCTTTTTAATTCTCTTGTTTGAGAAGTTGAGAATGGCTAGGTGATGGCAACGAGAATGCCTTACTTTGGCAAGAATTGGTGGTACAGTGGTAGAACTTTCGCCTACCATGCAGGAGGACCAGGGTTCGATTCCCAGCTAAGGCAACAACTATTTTTTTTGATGATTGTTGATTCAGCAGAATATGCCTGGAAGTTAATCAAGTTCCTATTTTTTTGAGAAGTTTGTTTTCCTTGACAGACAGCTTAAGGTGTATTTCTCTTTTGGCTGTACTCCATATAGATGGTTGTAATCCTGACTCCTTCTTTCCCTGGACTGTTCCATTGCTTGCCACGAGACTGGACCCCTGACTTTTTAGCCTGGACTCTACCATAGTTTGCCATGAGATTGGAATCCTGACCCCTTTTTGCCTGGACTCTACCATTGTTTGAAATGAGCCTGGACTGTACCATTGATTGCCATGTAATTGGAATCCTGACTCTTTTTTACCCTGGACTCTACCATTGTTTGTCATGAAGTTGTATTTCTGTGTCTTTTCAGACAGTGTTTGTCTTTCTGGCATTATTTTGCTCTTCAGCATGTCTCTTCATCTTCGTTTGTCATGTGCTTTTTAATTCTCTTGTTTGTAGGTGTATTTCTCTTATGGCTGTTCTCCCTATAGATGGTTGTAATCCTGACTCCTTCTTTCCTTGGACTGTACCATTGCTTGCCATGAGACTGGACTCCTGACCCCTTTTTGCCTGGACTCTACCATTGTTTGAAATGAGATTGGAATCCGTGTTCCTTTTTTGCCTGGACTCTACCATTGTTTAAAATGAGACTGGAATACTGACTTCTTTATAGCCTGGACTGTACCATTGTTTGCCATGTAATTGGAATCCTGACGTCATTTTGCCCTGGATTCTACCATTGTTTGCTGTGTAATTGGAATCCTGACTACATTTTTAGCTTGGACTCTACAATTGATTGCCATGTGATTGGAATCCTGACTACTTTTTTCCCTGGAATCTACCATTGTTTGTCATGAAGTTGTATTTCTGTGTCTTTTCAGACAGTGTTTGTCTTTCTGGCATTATTTTGCTCTTCAGCATGTCTCTTCATCTTCGTTTGTCATGTGCTTTTTAATTCTCTTGTTTGTAGGTGTATTTCTCTTATGGCTGTTCTCCCTATAGATGGTTGTAATCCTGACTCCTTCTATCCTTGGACTGTACCATTGCTTGCCATGAGACTGGACTCCTGACCCCTTTTTGCCTGGACTCTACCATTGTTTGAAATGAGACTGGAATACTGACTTCTTTATAGCCTGGACTGTACCATTGTTTAAAATGAGACTGGAATACTGACTTTTTTATAGCCTGGACTGTACCATTGTTTGCTGTGTAATTGGAATCCTGACTACATTTTTAGCTTGGACTCTACCATTGATTGCCATGTGATTGGAATCCTGACTACTTTTTACCCTGGACTCTACCATTGTTTGTCATGAAGTTGTATTTCTGTGTCTTTTTAGACAGTGTTTGTCTTTCTGGCATTATTTTGCTCTTCAGCATGTCTCTTCATCTTCGTTTTTCATGTGCTTTTTAATTCTCTTGTTTGAGAAGTTGAGAATGGCTAGGTGATGGCAACGAGAATGCCTTACTTTGGCAAGAATTGGTGGTACAGTGGTAGAACTTTCGCCTACCATGCAGGAGGACCAGGGTTCGATTCACAGCTAGGGCAACAACAATTTTTTTTTTGATGATTGTTGATTCAGCAGAATATGCCTGGAAGTTAATCAAGTTCCTATTTTTTTGAGAAGTTTGTTTTCCTTGACAGACAGCTTAAGGTGTATTTCTCTTTTTGGCTGTACTCCATATAGATGGTTGTAATCCTGACTCCTTCTTTCCCTGGACTGTTCCATTGCTTGCCACGAGACTGGACCCCTGACTTTTTAGCCTGGACTCTACCATAGTTTGCCATGAGATTGGAATCCTGACCCCTTTTTTGCCTGGACTCTACCATTGTTTGAAATGAGCCTGGACTGTACCATTGATTGCCATGTAACTGGAATCCTGACTCTTTTTTACCCTGGACTCTACCATTGTTTGTCATGAAGTTTTATTTCTGTGTCTTTTCAGACAGTGTTTGTCTTTCTGGCATTATTTTGCTGTTCAGCATGTCTCTTCATCTTCGTTTGTCATGTGCTTTTTAATTCTCTTGTTTGTAGGTGTATTTCTCTTATGGCTGTTCTCCCTATAGATGGTTGTAATCCTGACTCCTTCTATCCTTGGACTGTACCATTGCTTGCCATGAGACTGGACTCCTAATCCCTTTTTTGCCTGGACTCTACCATTGTTTGAAATGAGATTGGAATCCGTGTTCCTTTTTTGCCTGGACTCTACCATTGTTTAAAATGAGACTGGAATACTGACTTCTTTATAGCCTGGACTGTACTATTGTTTGCTGTGTAATTGGAATCCTGACTACATTTTTAGCTTGGACTCTACCATTGATTGCCATGTGATTGGAATCCTGACTACTTTTTACCCTGGACTCTACCATTGTTTGTCATGAAGTTGTATTTCTGTGTCTTTTTAGACAGTGTTTGTCTTTCTGGCATTATTTTGCTCTTCAGCATGTCTCTTCATCTTCGTTTTTCATGTGCTTTTTAATTCTCTTGTTTGAGAAGTTGAGAATGGCTAGGTGATGGCAACGAGAATGCCTTTCTTTGGCAAGAATTGGTGGTACAGTGGTAGAACTTTCGCCTACCATGCAGGAGGACCAGGGTTCGATTCACAGCTAGGGCAACAACAATTTTTTTTGATGATTGTTGATTCAGCAGAATATGCCTGGAAGTTAATCAAGTTCCTATTTTTTTGAGAAGTTTGTTGTCCTTGACAGACAGCTTAAGGTGTATTTCTCTTTTGGCTGTACTCCATATAGATGGTTGTAATCCTGACTCCTTCTTTCCCTGGACTGTTCCATTGCTTGCCACGAGACTGGACCCCTGACTTTTTAGCCTGGACTCTACCATAGTTTGCCATGAGATTGGAATCCTGACCCCTTTTTGCCTGGACTCTACCATTGTTTGAAATGAGCCTGGACTGTACCATTGATTGCCATGTAATTGGAATCCTGACTCTTTTTTACCCTGGACTCTACCATTGTTTGTCATGAAGTTGTATTTCTGTGTCTTTTCAGACAGTGTTTGTTTTTCTGGCATTATTTTGCTCTTCAGCATGTCTCTTCATCTTCGTTTGTCATGTGCTTTTTAATTCTCTTGTTTGTAGGTGTATTTCTCTTATGGCTGTTCTCCCTATAGATGGTTGTAATCCTGACTCCTTCTATCCTTGGACTGTACCATTGCTTGCCATGAGACTGGACTCCTGACCCCTTTTTGCCTGGACTCTACCATTGTTTGAAATGAGATTGGAATCCGTGTTCCTTTTTTGCCTAGACTCTACCATTGTTTAAAATGAGACTGGAATACTGACTTCTTTATAGCCTGGACTGTACCATTGTTTGCTGTGTAATTGGAATCCTGACTACATTTTTAGCTTGGACTCTACTATTGATTGCCATGTGATTGGAATCCTGACTACTTTTTACCCTGGACTCTACCATTGTTTGTCATGAAGTTGTATTTCTGTGTCTTTTTAGACAGTGTTTGTCTTTCTGGCATTATTTTGCTCTTCAGCATGTCTCTTCATCTTCGTTTTTCATGTGCTTTTTAATTCTCTTGTTTGAGAAGTTGAGAATGGCTAGGTGATGGCAACGAGAATGCCTTACTTTGGCAAGAATTGGTGGTACAGTGGTAGAACTTTCGCCTACCATGCAGGAGTACCAGTGTTCGATTCACAGCTAGAGCAACAACAATTTTTTTTGATGATTGTTGATTCAGCAGAATATGCCTGGAAGTTAATCAAGTTCCTATTTTTTTGAGAAGTTTGTTTTCCATGACAGACAGCTTAAGGTGTATTTCTCTTTTGGCTGTACTCCATATAGATGGTTGTAATCCTGACTCCTTCTTTCCCTGGACTGTTCCATTGCTTGCCACGAGACTGGACCCCTGACTTTTTAGCCTGGACTCTACCATAGTTTGCCATGAGATTGGAATCCTGACCCCTTTTTGCCTGGACTCTACCATTGTTTGAAATGAACCTGGACTGTACCATTGATTGCCATGTAATTGGAATCCTGACTCTTTTTACCCTGGACTCTACCATTGTTTGTCATGAAGTTGTATTTCTGTGTCTTTTCAGACAGTGTTTGTCTTTCTGGCATTATTTTGCTCTTCAGCATGTCTCTTCATCTTCGTTTGTCATGTGTTTTTTAATTCTCTTGTTTGTAGGTGTATTTCTCTTATGGCTGTTCTCCCTATAGATGGTTGTAATCCTGACTCCATCTATCCTTGGACTGTACCATTGCTTGCCATGAGACTGGACTCCTGACCCCTTTTTGCCTGGACTCTACCATTGTTTGAAATGAGATTGGAATCCGTGTTCCTTTTTTGCCTGGGCTCTACCATTGTTTAAAATGAGACTGGAATACTGACTTCTTTATAGCCTGGACTGTACCATTGTTTGCCATGTAATTGGAATCCTGACGTCATTTTGCCCTGACCCACCATAGTTTGCCATGAGATTGGAATCCTGACCCCTTTTTGCCTGGACTCTACCATTGTTTGAAATGAGCCTGGACTGTACCATTGATTGCCATGTAATTGGAATCCTGACTCTTTTTTACCCTGGACTCTACCATTGTTTGTCATGAAGTTGTATTTCTGTGTCTTTTCAGACAGTGTTTGTCTTTCTGGCATTATTTTGCTCTTCAGCATGTCTCTTCATCTTCGTTTGTCATGTGCTTTTTAATTCTCTTGTTTGTAGGTGTATTTCTCTTATGGCTGTTCTCCCTATAGATGGTTGTAATCCTGACTCCTTCTATCCTTGGACTGTACCATTGCTTGCCATGAGACTGGACTCCTGACCCCTTTTGCCTGGACTCTACCATTGTTTGAAATGAGACTGGAATACTGACTTCTTTATAGCCTGGACTGTACCATTGTTTAAAATGAGACTGGAATACTGACTTCTTTATAGCCTGGACTGTACCATTGTTTGCTGTGTAATTGGAATCCTGACTACATTTTTAGCTTGGACTCTACCATTGATTGCCATGTGATTGGAATCCTGACTACTTTTTACCCTGGACTCTACCATTGTTTGTCATGAAGTTGTATTTCTGTGTCTTTTTAGACAGTGTTTGTCTTTCTGGCATTATTTTGCTCTTCAGCATGTCTCTTCATCTTCGTTTTTCATGTGCTTTTTAATTCTCTTGTTTGAGAAGTTGAGAATGGCTAGGTGATGGCAACGAGAATGCCTTACTTTGGCAAGAATTGGTGGTACAGTGGTAGAACTTTCGCCTACCATGCAGGAGGACCAGGGTTCGATTCACAGCTAGGGCAACAACATTTTTTTTGATGATTGTTGATTCAGCAGAATATGCCTGGAAGTTAATCAAGTTCCTATTTTTTTGAGAAGTTTGTTTTCCTTGACAGACAGCTTAAGGTGTATTTCTCTTTTGGCTGTACTCCATATAGATGGTTGTAATCCTGACTCCTTCTTTCCCTGGACTGTTCCATTGCTTGCCACGAGACTGGACCCCTGACTTTTTAGCCTGGACTCTACCATAGTTTGCCATGAGATTGGAATCCTGACCCCTTTTTGCCTGGACTCTACCATTGTTTGAAATGAGCCTGGACTGTACCATTGATTGCCATGTAACTGGAATCCTGACTCTTTTTTACCCTGGACTCTACCATTGTTTGTCATGAAGTTTTATTTCTGTGTCTTTTCAGACAGTGTTTGTCTTTCTGGCATTATTTTGCTGTTCAGCATGTCTCTTCATCTTCGTTTGTCATGTGCTTTTAATTCTCTTGTTTGTAGGTGTATTTCTCTTATGGCTGTTCTCCCTATAGATGGTTGTAATCCTGACTCCTTCTATCCTTGGACTGTACCATTGCTTGCCATGAGACTGGACTCCTAATCCCTTTTTGCCTGGACTCTACCATTGTTTGAAATGAGATTGGAATCCGTGTTCCTTTTTTGCCTGGACTCTACCATTGTTTAAAATGAGACTGGAATACTGACTTCTTTATAGCCTGGACTGTACTATTGTTTGCTGTGTAATTGGAATCCTGACTACATTTTTAGCTTGGACTCTACCATTGATTGCCATGTGATTGGAATCCCGACTACTTTTTACCCTGGTCTCTACCATTGTTTGTCATGAAGTTGTATTTCTGTGTCTTTTTAGACAGTGTTTGTCTTTCTGGCATTATTTTGCTCTTCAGCATGTCTCTTCATCTTCGTTTTTCATGTGCTTTTTAATTCTCTTGTTTGAGAAGTTGAGAATGGCTAGGTGATGGCAACGAGAATGCCTTTCTTTGGCAAGAATTGGTGGTACAGTGGTAGAACTTTCGCCTACCATGCAGGAGGACCAGGGTTCGATTCACAGCTAGGGCAACAACAATTTTTTTTGATGATTGTTGATTCAGCAGAATATGCCTGGAAGTTAATCAAGTTCCTATTTTTTTGAGAAGTTTGTTTTCCTTGACAGACAGCTTAAGGTGTATTTCTCTTTTGGCTGTACTCCATATAGATGGTTGTAATCCTGACTCCTTCTTTCCCTGGACTGTTCCATTGCTTGCCACGAGACTGGACCCCTGACTTTTTAGCCTGGACTCTACCATAGTTTGCCATGAGATTGGAATCCTGACCCCTTTTTGCCTGGACTCTACCATTGTTTGAAATGAGCCTGGACTGTACCATTGATTGCCATGTAATTGGAATCCTGACTCTTTTTTACCCTGGACTCTACCATTGTTTGTCATGAAGTTGTATTTCTGTGTCTTTTCAGACAGTGTTTGTTTTTCTGGCATTATTTTGCTCTTCAGCATGTCTCTTCATCTTCGTTTGTCATGTGCTTTTTAATTCTCTTGTTTGTAGGTGTATTTCTCTTATGGCTGTTCTCCCTATAGATGGTTGTAATCCTGACTCCTTCTATCCTTGGACTGTACCATTGCTTGCCATGAGACTGGACTCCTGACCCCTTTTTGCCTGGACTCTACCATTGTTTGAAATGAGATTGGAATCCGTGTTCCTTTTTTGCCTAGACTCTACCATTGTTTAAAATGAGACTGGAATACTGACTTCTTTATAGCCTGGACTGTACCATTGTTTGCTGTGTAATTGGAATCCTGACTACATTTTTAGCTTGGACTCTACTATTGATTGCCATGTGATTGGAATCCTGACTACTTTTTACCCTGGACTCTACCATTGTTTGTCATGAAGTTGTATTTCTGTGTCTTTTTAGACAGTGTTTGTCTTTCTGGCATTATTTTGCTCTTCAGCATGTCTCTTCATCTTCGTTTTTCATGTGCTTTTTAATTCTCTTGTTTGAGAAGTTGAGAATGGCTAGGTGATGGCAACGAGAATGCCTTACTTTGGCAAGAATTGGTGGTACAGTGGTAGAACTTTCGCCTACCATGCAGGAGTACCAGTGTTCGATTCACAGCTAGAGCAACAACAATTTTTTTTGATGATTGTTGATTCAGCAGAATATGCCTGGAAGTTAATCAAGTTCCTATTTTTTTGAGAAGTTTGTTTTCCATGACAGACAGCTTAAGGTGTATTTCTCTTTTGGCTGTACTCCATATAGATGGTTGTAATCCTGACTCCTTCTTTCCCTGGACTGTTCCATTGCTTGCCACGAGACTGGACCCCTGACTTTTTAGCCTGGACTCTACCATAGTTTGCCATGAGATTGGAATCCTGACCCCTTTTTGCCTGGACTCTACCATTGTTTGAAATGAACCTGGACTGTACCATTGATTGCCATGTAATTGGAATCCTGACTCTTTTTTACCCTGGACTCTACCATTGTTTGTCATGAAGTTGTATTTCTGTGTCTTTTCAGACAGTGTTTGTCTTTCTGGCATTATTTTGCTCTTCAGCATGTCTCTTCATCTTCGTTTGTCATGTGTTTTTTAATTCTCTTGTTTGTAGGTGTATTTCTCTTATGGCTGTTCTCCCTATAGATGGTTGTAATCCTGACTCCATCTATCCTTTGACTGTACCATTGCTTGCCATGAGACTGGACTCCTGACCCCTTTTTGCCTGGACTCTACCATTGTTTGAAATGAGATTGGAATCCGTGGTTCTTTTTTTGCCTGGACTCTACCATTGTTTAAAATGAGACTGGAATACTGACTTCTTTATAGCCTGGACTGTACCATTGTTTGCCATGTAATTGGAATCCTGACGTCATTTTGCCCTGGACTCCACCATAGTTTGCCATGAGATTGGAATCCTGACCCCTTTTTGCCTGGACTCTACCATTGTTTGAAATGAGCCTGGACTGTACCATTGATTGCCATGTAATTGGAATCCTGACTCTTTTTTACCCTGGACTCTACCATTGTTTGTCATGAAGTTGTATTTCTGTGTCTTTTCAGACAGTGTTTGAATTTCTGGCATTTTTTTTGCTCTTCAGCATGTCTCTTCATCTTCGTTTGTCATGTGCTTTTTAATTCTCTTGTTTGTAGGTGTATTTCTCTTATGGCTGTTCTCCCTATAGATGGTTGTAATCCTGACTCCATCTATCCTTGGACTGTACCATTGCTTGCCATGAGACTGGACTCCTGACCCCTTTTTGCCTGGACTCTACCATTGTTTGAAATGAGATTGGAATCCGTGTTCCTTTTTTGCCTGGACTCTACCATTGTTTAAAATGAGACTGGAATACTGACTTCTTTATAGCCTGGACTGTACCATTGTTTGCCATGTAATTGGAATCCTGACGTCATTTTGCCCTGGACTCTACCATTGTTTGCTGTGTAATTGGAATCCTGACTACATTTTTAGCTTGGACTCTACTATTGATTGCCATGTGATTGGAATCCTGACTACTTTTTACCCTGGACTCTACCATTGTTTGTCATGAAGTTGTATTTCTGTGTCTTTTTAGACAGTGTTTGTCTTTCTGGCATTATTTTGCTCTTCAGCATGTTTCTTCATCTTCGTTTTTAATGTGCTTTTTAATTCTCTTGTTTGAGAAGTTGAGAATGGCTAGGTGATGGCAACGAGAATGCCTTACTTTGGCAAGAATTGGTGGTACAGTGGTAGAACTTTCGCCTACCATGCAGGAGGACCAGGGTTCGGTTCCCAGCTAGGGCAACAACAATTTTTTTTGTTGATTCAGCAGAATATGCCTGGAAGTTAATCAAGTTCCTATTTTTTTGAGAAGTTTGTTTTCCTTGACAGACAGCTTAAGGTGTATTTCTCTTTTGGCTGTACTCCATATAGATGGTTGTAATCCTGACTGCTTCTTTCCCTGGACTGTTCCATTGATTGCCACGAGACTGGACCCCTGACCTTTTTAGCCTGGACTCTACCATAGTTTGCCATGAGATTGGAATCCTGACCCCTTTTTGCCTGGACTCTACCATTGTTTGTCATGAAGTTGTATTTCTGTGTCTTTTCAGACAGTGTTTGTCTTTCTGGCATTATTTTGTTCTTCAGCATGTCTCTTCATCTTCGTTTGTCATGTGTTTTTTAATTCTCTTGTTTGTAGGTGTATTTCTCTTATGGCTGTTCTCCCTATAGATGGTTGTAATCCTGACTCCTTCTATCCTTGGACTGTACCATTGCTTGCCATGAGACTGGACTCCTGACCCCTTTTTGCCTGGACTCTACCATTGTTTGAAATGAGATTGGAATCCGTGTTCCTTTTTTGCCTGGACTCTACCATTGTTTAAAAAATGAGACTGGAATACTGACTTTTTATAGCCTGGACTGTACCATTGTTTGCCATGTAATTGGAATCCTGACGTCATTTTGCCCTGGACTCCACCATAGTTTGCCATGAGATTGGTATCCTGACCCCTTTTTGCCTGGACTCTACCATTGTTTGAAATGAGCCTGGACTGTACCATTGATTGCCATGTAATTGGAATCCTGACTCTTTTTTACCCTGGACTCTACCATTGTTTGTCATGAAGTTGTATTTCTGTGTCTTTTCAGACAGTGTTTGTCTTTCTGGCATTATTTTGCTCTTCAGCATGTCTCTTCATCTTCGTTTGTCATGTGCTTTTTAATTCTCTTGTTTGTAGGTGTATTTCTCTTATGGCTGTTCTCCCTATAGATGGTTGTAATCCTGACTCCATCTAACCTTGGACTGTACCATTGCTTGCCATGAGACTGGACTCCTGACCCCTTTTTGCCTGGACTCTACCATTGTTTGAAATGAGATTGGAATCCGTGTTCCTTTTTTGCCTGGACTCTACCATTGTTTAAAATGAGACTGGAATACTGACTTCTTTATAGCCTGGACTGTACCATTGTTTGCCATGTAATTGGAATCCTGACGTCATTTTGCCCTGGACTCTACCATTGTTTGCTGTGTAATTGGAATCCTGACTACATTTTTAGCTTGGACTCTACTATTGATTGCCATGTGATTGGAATCCTGACTACTTTTTACCCTGGACTCTACCATTGTTTGTCATGAAGTTGTATTTCTGTGTCTTTTTAGACAGTGTTTGTCTTTCTGGCATTATTTTGCTCTTCAGCATGTTTCTACATCTTCGTTTTTCATGTGCTTTTTAATTCTCTTGTTTGAGAAGTTGAGAATGGCTAGGTGATGGCAACGAGAATGCCTTACTTTGGCAAGAATTGGTGGTACAGTGGTAGAACTTTAGCCTACCATGCAGGAGGACCTGGGTTCGGTTCCCAGCTAGGGCAACAACAATTTTTTTTGATGATTGTTGATTCAGCAGAATATGCCTGGAAGTTAATCAAGTTCCTATTTTTTTGAGAAGTTTGTTTTCCTTGACAGACAGCTTAAGGTGTATTTCTCTTTTGGCTGTACTCCATATAGATGGTTGTAATCCTGACTGCTTCTTTCCCTGGACTGTTCCATTGCTTGCCACGAGACTGGACCCCTGACTTTTTAGCCTGGACTCTACCATAGTTTGCCATGAGATTGGAATCCTGAGCCCTTTTTGCCTGGACTCTACCATTGTTTGAAATGAGCCTGGACTGTACCATTGATTGCCATGTAATTGGAATCCTGACTCTTTTTTACCCTGGACTCTACCATTGTTTGTCATGAAGTTGTATTTCTGTGTCTTTTCAGACAGTGTTTGTCTTTCTGGCATTATTTTGCTCTTCAGCATGTCTCTTCATCTTCGTTTGTCATGTGCTTTTTAATTCTCTTGTTTGAGAAGTTGAGAAGGGCTAGGTGATTTCAACGAGAATGTCTGCATGTCGCAAGTATTGGTGGTACAGTGGTAGAACTTTCGCCTACCATGAAGGAGGACCAGGGTTCGATTCCCAGCTAAGGCAACAACAATTTTTTTTGATGATTGTTGATTCAGCAGAATATGCCTAGAAGTTAATCAAGTTCCTATTTTTTTGAGAAGTTTGTCTTTCTTGACAGACAGCATAAGGTGTATTTCTCTTTTGCCTGTACTCCCTATAGATGGTTGTAATCCTGACTCCTTCTTTCCTTGACTGTACCATTGCTTGCCATGAGACTGGACTCCTGACCCCTTTTTGCCTGGACTCTACCATTGTTTGAAATGAGATTGGAATCCGTGTTCCTTTTTTGCCTGGACTCTACCATTGTTTAAAATGAGACTGGAATACTGACTTCTTTATAGCCTGGACTGTACCATTGTTTGCCATGTAATTGGAATCCTGACGTCATTTTGCCCTGGACTCTACCATTGTTTGCTGTGTAATTGGAATCCTGACTACATTTTTAGCTTGGACTCTACCATTGATTGCCATGAGATTGGAATCCTGACCCCCATTTGCCTGGACTCTACCATTGTTTGAAATGAGCCTGGACTGTACCATTGATTGCCATGTAATTGGAATCCTGACTCTTTTTTACCCTGGACTCTACCATTGTTTGTCATGAAGTTGTATTTCTGTGTCTTTTCAGACAGTGTTTGTCTTTCTGGCATTATTTTGCTCTTCAGCATGTCTCTTCATCTTCGTTTGTCATGTGCTTTTTAATTCTCTTGTTTGTAGGTGTATTTCTCTTATGGCTGTACTCCCTATAGATGGTTGTAATCCTGACTCCTTCTTTCCTTGGACTGTACCATTGCTTGCCATGAGACTGGACTCCTGACCCCTTTTTGCCTGGACTCTACCATTGTTTGAAATGAGATTGGAATCCGTGTTCCTTTTTTGCCTGGACTCTACCATTGTTTAAAATGAGACTGGAATACTGACTTCTTTATAGCCTGGACTGTACCATTGTTTGCCATGTAATTGGAATCCTGACGTCATTTTGCCCTGGACTCTACCATTGTTTGCCATGTAATTGGAATCCGGACTCATTTTTACCCTGGATTCTACCATTGTTTAAAATGAGGCTGGAATACTGACTTCTTTACAGCCTGGACTGTACCATTGTTTGCCATGTAATTGGAATCCTGACGTCATTTTGCCCTGGACTCTACCATTGTTTGCTGTGTAATTGGAATCCTGACTACATTTTTAGCTTGGACTCTACCATTGATTGCCATGTAATTGGAATCCTGACTACATTTTTAGCTTGGACTCTTCCATTGATTGCCATGTGATTTAAATCCTGACTACTTTTTACCCTGGACTCTACCATTGTTTGCTGTGTAATTGGAATCCTGACGTCATTTTGCCCTGGACTCTACCATTGTTTGCTGTGTAATTGGAATCCTGACTACATTTTTAGCTTGGACTCTACCATTGATTGCCATGTGATTTGAATCCTGACTACTTTTTACCCTGGACTCTATCATTGTTTGCCATGTAATTGGAATCCTGACGTCATTTTGCCCTGGACTCTACCATTGTTTGCTGTGTAATTGGAATCCTGACTACATTTTTAGCTTGGACTCTACCATTGATTGCCATGTGATTTGAATCCTGACTACTTTTTACCCTGGACTCTACCATTGTTTGCCATGTAATTGGAATCCTGACTCTTTTTTTCCCTGGACTCTACCATTGTTTTTAGTGAGGCTGGAATGAGCCTGGACTGTACCATTGATTGCCATGTGATTGGAATCCTGACTACTTTTTACCCTGGACTCTTCCATTGTTTGCCATGTAATTGGAATCCTGACTCTTTTATACCCTGGACTCTACCATTGTTTCAAATTAGGCTGGAATGAGCCTGGACTGTGATTGCCATGTAATTGAAATCCTGACTATTTTTTACCCTGGACTCTACCATTGTTTTTAGTGAGGCTGGAATGAGCCTGGACTGTACCATTGTTTGCCATGTAATTGGAATACTGACGTCTTTTTACCATGCACTCTACCATTGCTTGCCATGAGACTGGACTAATGACTTCTTTTTAGCCTGGACTCTACTATTGTTTGCCATGAGATTGGAATCCGTGTTCCTTTTTTGCCTGGACTGTACCATTGTTTGCCATGAGAGTGGAATCCTGACTCCTTTTTGCCTGGACTCTACCATTGTTTAAAATGAGGCAGGAATACTGACTTCTTTATAGCCTGGACTGTACCATTGTTTGCCATGTAATTGGAATCCTGACGTCATTTTACCCTGGACTCTACCATTGTTTGCTGTGTAACTGGAATACTGACAACATTTTTAGCTTGGACTCTACCATTGTTTGCCATGTGGTTGGAATCCTGACTCCTTTTTACCCTAGACTCTTCCATTGTTTGCCATGTGGTTAGAATCCTGAGTCCTTTTTACCCTGGACTCTACAATTGTTTGCCATGAGATTGGAATCCTGACTCCTTTTTACTCTGGATTTTCGTTTGCCATGTGCTTTTTAATTCCCTGGTTTGAGAAGTTGAGAAGGGCAGGTGAGGAAACAAGAATGTACCACAAATTCCTTTGAAAATAAAGCAGTGGTAGCACTTTTGCCTGTCATGCGGGAGGACCATGGTTCGATTCCCAGCTAAAGAAAAAGCAACTTGTTTTGATGATTGTTGATTTCAGCAGAATATGCATGGAAGGTAATCAAGGTCCTAATTTTTTGAGACGTTTCTCGTTCTTGACAGATAGCTTCAGGTGATTTTCACTTGGCTGTACTCCCTATAGATGGTTGTAATCCTGATTCCTTTATAGCCTGGACTCTGCCATTGATTGCCATGAGGCCGGAATCTTGACTCCATTTTAGCCTGGACTCTGCCATTGTCTGCCATGAGATTGGAATACTAAATCCTATGAAGCCTGGACTCCACCATTGTATGCCATGAGATTGTGTGTTTGTGTCTCTTGTGATCAGTGGTTGTCTCACTGGCTTTGTTTTGCTATTCAACATTTCTAGCTCTATTTTTGATATTCTATATTTTATACAGATTATACATCATCTTACCAAAGCTAGTGGTAGTTAAACTAACTGTTTAATCAATCAACAGTTTATAGAGATTCTGCATCATTTTACCACAGTTAGTGGTAGTTTACATAACTGTTTAATGAGTCAATAGTTTATAAACATTATGCATCATCTAACCAAAGCTAGTGGGGGTTAAACTAACTGTTTAATGTATCAATAGTTTATAAAGATTCTGCATCATCTAACCAAAGCTAGTGGTGGTAAAAATAACTGTTTAATAAATTAATAGTTTATAAAGATTCTGCATCATATTACCAAAGATAGTGGTGGTTTAAATAACTGTTTAATGAATCAATAGTTTTTTAAAAGATTCTGCATCATCTAACCAAAGCTACTGGTGGTAAAAATAACTGTTTAATTATTCAATAGTTTATAAAGTTTCTGCACCATCTTACCAAAGATAGTGGTAGTTAAACTAACTGTTTAATGAATCAATAGTTTATAAAGATTCTGCATCATCTAACCAAAGCTAGTGGTGGTTAAAATAACTGTTTAATAAATTAATAGTTTATAAAGATTCTGCATCATATTACCAAAGCTAGTGGTGGTTAAAATAACTGTTTAATGAATCAATAGTTTTTTTAAAGATTCTACATTATCTAACCATATGTACTGGTGATAAAACCAACAGTTTATTGAATCAATAGTTTATAAAGATTCTGCATTATTTTACCAAATTATTGGTGGTCAAAGTAACTGTTTATTGAATCAACAGTTTATAAAGATTGTGCATCATTTTACCAACGTTAGTGGTAGTTTACATAACTGTTTAATGAATAAATAGATTATAAAGATTCTGCATTATATAACCAAAGGTAGTGGTAGTTAACATAATTGTTTAGTAAATCAATAGTTTATTAAGAATATGCATCATATAACCAAAGGTACTGGTGATTAAACTAACTGTTTATTGAATCAATAGTTAATAAAGATTCTGCATCATTTTACCAAAGTTAGTGGTGGTTAAAGTAACTGTTTATTGAATCAATAGTTAATAAAGATTCTGCATCATATTACCAAAGTTAATGTAGTTAACATAACTGTTTAATGTATCAATAGTTTATAAAGATTCTGCATCATCTAACCAAAGCTAGTGGTAGTAAAAATAACTGTTTAATTATTTAATAATTTATAAAGATTCTGCATCATATAACCAAAGCTAGTGGTAGTTAACATAATTGTTTAGAGAACCAATAGTTGATAAAGATTCTGCATCATCTTACCAAAGCTGTTGGTAGTTAAACTAACTGTTCAATGAATCAATAGTTTATAAAGATTCTGCATTATATAACCAAAGCTAGCGGTGGTTAAACTAACTGTTTAATGAATCAATATTTTATACAGATTATACATCATCTTACCAAAGCTAGTGGTAGTTAAACTAACTGTTTAATCAATCAACAGTTTATAGAGATTCTGCATCATTTTACCACAGTTAGTGGTAGTTTACATAACTGTTTAATGAATAAATAGATTATAAAGATTCTGCATCATCTTACCAAAACTAGTACTAGTTAATGTTACTGTTTAATGAGTCAATAGTTTATAAACATTATGCATCATCTAACCAAAGCTAGTGGGGGTTAAACTAACTGTTTAATAAACCAAAAGTTCAGAAAGATTCTGCATCATCTCATCAAAGCTAGTGGTAGTTAACATAACTGTTTAGTGAATCAATAGTTTATAAAGATTCTGCATCATATGACCAAAGCTAGTGGTAGTTAAACTAACTGTTCAATGAATCAATAGTTTATAAAGATTCTGCATCATATTACCAAAGCTAGTTGTGGTTAAAGTAACTGTTTAATGAATCAATAGTTTATAAAGATTCTGCATAATCTAACCAAATGTAGTAGTAAATAAACTATCTGTTTAATGAATCAATAGTTCATAAAGATTCTACATCATTTTACCAAAGTTAGTGGTGGATAAAATAACTGGTTAATGAATCAATAATTTATAAAGATTATGCATCATCTTACCAAAACTAGTGGTGGTTAAAATAACTGTTTAACAAATCAAAAGTTTATAAAGATTCTGCATCATCTTACCTAAGCTAATGGTATTTAAATTAACTGTTTAATGAAGCAATAGATTATAAAGATTCTGCATCATCTAAGCAAAGCTAGTGGTGGTTAAAATAACTGTTTAATTATTCAATAGTTTATAAGCATTCTGCATCATATAACCAAATCTAGTGGTAGCTAAAATAACTGTTTAATGAGTATTTAGATTATAAAGATTCTATATCATCTTTCCAAAACTAGTGGTGGTTAAAATAACTGTTTAACAAATCAAAAGTTTATAATGATTCTGCATCATCTTACCTAAGCTAATGGTATTTAAATTAACTGTTTAATGAATCAATAGTTTATAAAGATTGTCCGTCATCTTACATAATCCAATGGTATTTAATCTGACTGTTTAATGAATCAATAGTTTATAAACATTCTGTGTCATCTTACCAAGGCTTGTGGTAGTTAAACTAACTGTTTAACGAATCAATAGTTTATAAAGATTCTGCATCATCTTACCAAATTTAGTAGTACTTAAACTAACTGGTTAATGAATCAATAGTTTATAAAGATTCTGCATTATCCAACCAAAGCTAGTGGTGGTTAGAGTAACTGTTTAATGAATCAATAGTTTATAAAGTTTCTGCATCATATGACCAAAGGTAGTGGTAGTTAAACAAACTGTTTAACGAATCAATAGTTTATAAAGATTCTGCATCATCTAACCAATGGTAGTAGTAAATAAACTATCTGTTTAATGAAACAATAGTTCATAAAGATTCTGCATAATTTTACCAAAGTTAGTGGTGGTTAAAGTACCTTTTTAATGAATCAATAGTTTGTAAAGATTCTTCATCATCTAACCAAAGCTAGTGGTTGTTAAAATAACTGTTTAATGAATCAATAGTTTATAAAGATTATGCATCATCTTACCAAAGCTAGTGGTAGATAAACTAATTTTTTAATGAATCAATAGTTTATAAATATTTTGCATCATCTTACCAAAACTAGTGGTAGGTAATGTAACTGTTTAATAAATAAATATTTTATTAAGATTATGCATCATCTTACCAATACTAGTGGTGGTTAAACTAACTGTTTATTGACTCAACATTTTTTAAAGATTCTGCATCATTTTACCAAAGTTACTGTTGCTAAAGGTAACTGTTTAATGAATCGATTTTTTATAAAAATTCTGCATCATACCAAAGCTAGTGGTAGTTATACTAACTGTTTAATCAATTAATAGTTTATAAAGATTATGCAACATCTTGTTAAAACTAGTAGTAGTTAAAGTATCTGTTTAATGAATCAGTAGTTTATAAAGATTCTGCATCATCTTACCAAAGCTAGTGGTGGTTATACTAACTGTTTAATCAATTAATAGTTTATAAAGATTATGCAACATCTTATTAAAACTAGTAGTAGTTAAAGTAACTGCTTAATGAATTAATAGTTTATAAACATTCTGCATCATCTTACCAAAATTTAATGGTGCTAAACTGACTGTTTAATGAATCAATAGTTTATAAAGATTCTACATCATTTTAAGAAAGCTAGTGGTAGGTAAACTAACTAATATATATATTACAAATAAACTTAACAGACAGTTACCTTCTCTGTTCCATTCTGTCTTGCACAGCTGAACAAACCATTTGACTGTTCATCTGTCTCAAAAGTCACCTATAAAATATGGAAATTATTTGTAAACATTAACTGGCATGAGGTAATATGTAATGCTGTATAGGAAATTTGTGAGGACAGTTAATAAATCAATAATTAATAAAGATTTTGCACCATCTTACCAAAGCTAGTGGTAGTTAAACTAACTCTTTAATGGATCAATAGTTTATAAAAATTCTGCATCATCTTAATAAAGCTAGTGGTGGTTAAACTAACTGTTAAATGAATCAATAATTTATAAGGATTCTAAATCAATAGTTTATAAAGTTTCTGCATTACCTTACCAAAGTTAGTAATAGTTAATATAACTGGTTAATAAATCAAAAGTTTATAAAGATTCTGCATCATATAACAAAAGCTCCTAATCCTGACTTGTTTTTAGCCTAGACTCTAACATTGTTTGCCATGAGGCTGGAATCCTGACTTCTATTTAGCCTAGCCAGTACCATTGTTTGCCATGTAATTGCAATCCTGACTCTTTTTTAGCTTGGACTCTACCATTGTTTGTCATGAGGTTGTATTTCGGTGTCTTTTGAGACAGTGTTTGTCTTACTGGTATTTTTTTGTTCTTCAGCATGTCTCTTGATCTTCGTTTGCCATGTGCTATTTTATTTCCTGGTTTGAGAAGTTGAGAAGGGCTAGGTAATGGCAAAGAGAATGTCTTATTTTTCAAATGAATTGGTGGTACAGTGGTAGACCTTTCATCTGTCATGCGGGAGGGCCAGGGTTCGATTCTCAGCTAAGGCAACAGCAACTTGTTTTATGATTGTTGATTCAGCAGAATATGCCTAGAAGTTAATCAAGTTCCTATATTTTGCGACGTTTCTCTATCTTGACAGACAGCTTCAGGTATATTTCTCTTTTGGCTGTACTCCCTATAGATGATTGTAATCCTGACTCCTTTTTAGCCTGGACTGTACCATTGCATGCCATGAGGCTGGACTCCTGACTTCTTTGTTAATCTGGACTCTGCCATTGTTTACTATGAGATTGGAATCCTGACTCCTTTTTAGTCTGGACTGTACCATTGTTTGCCATGAGATTGGAATCCTGATTCCTTTTTTCCTGGATTCTACCATTGTTTGAAATGAGGCTGGAATCCTGACTTCTTATTAGCCTGGACTGTACCACTGTTTGCCATGTAATTGGA
This sequence comes from Chromobotia macracanthus, assembly GCA_036877525.1. Taxonomy (NCBI): domain Eukaryota; kingdom Metazoa; phylum Chordata; class Actinopteri; order Cypriniformes; family Botiidae; genus Chromobotia; species Chromobotia macracanthus. The sequence goes on along the minus strand of JAZGTH010000042.1, from coordinate 3,788,283 downwards.
ATCCTGACGTCTTTTTACCCTGGACTCTACCGTTGTTTGCCATGTAATTGGAATCCTGACTACTTTTTTAGCTTGGACTCTACCATTGTTTGCCATGAGATTGGAATCCTGACTTCTTTTTAGCCTGAACTGTACCATTGTTTGCCATGTAATTGGAATCCTGACGCCTTTATACCCAGGACTCTACCATTGTTTGCCATGTAATTGGAATCCTGACTACTTTTTTAGCTTTGACTCTACCATTGTTTGCCATGTGATTGGAATCCTGACTACTTATTACCCTGGACTCTACTATTGTTTGCCATGTAATTGGAATCCTGACACTTTAGCTTAGCTTGGCCATCTACCTGTTGCTTTACCATGTTTGATAGGCTGGAATCCTGACTACTTTTTAGCCTGGATTGTACCATTGTTTGCCATGTAATTGGAATCCTGACTACTTTTTTATCTTGGACTCTACCATTGTTTGAAATGAGGCTGAAATCCTGAATTCTTTTTAGCCTGGACTGTACCAGTGTTTGCCATGTAATTGGAATCCTGACTCCTTTTTAGCCTGGCCTGTACCATTGTTTGCCATCAGATTGGAATCCTGATTCCTTTTTGCCTGGACTCTACCATTGTTTGCCATGAAATTGGAATACTGACTCTTTTTTAGCTTGGACTGTACCATTGTTTGCCATGAGAATGGAATTCAGGCGTCTTTTTACCCTGGACTCTACCATTGTTTGCCATGTAATTGGAATCCTGACTACTTTTTTTAGCTTGGACTCCACCATTGTTTGCCATGAGATTGGAATCCTGGTTCCTTTTTACCCTGGACTGTACTATTGCTTGCCAAGTAATTGGAATCCTGACTACATTTTTAGCTTGGACTTTACCATTGTTTGCCATGTAATTTGAATCCTGACTCCTTTTTGCCAGGACTCTACCATTGTTTGAAATGAGGCTGGAATCCTGAGTCCTTTTTAGCCTTGACTCTACCATTGTTTGCTATGAGATTGGAATCCTGACTCTTTTTTTGCCTGGACCGTGCCATTGTTTGCCATGTGATTTGAATCCTGACTACTTTTTACTCTGGACACTACCATTGTTTGCCATGAGATTGGAATCCTGAATTCCTTTTAGCCTGGACTCTACCATTGTTTATCATTAGGTTGTATTTCTGTGTCTTTTGTGACAGTGTTTGTCTTACTGGCATTGTTTTGCTCTTCAGCATGTCTCTTGATCTTCGTTTGCCATGTGCTTTTTAATTCCCTGGTTTGAGAAGTTGAGAAGGGCTAGGTGATGGCAACTAGAATACCTTATTTTCAAAAGAATTGGTGGTACAGTGTTAGAGTTTTCACCTGCTATGTGGGAGCGTCAGTGTTTGATTACCAGCTAAGGCAACAGTAACTTCTTTTGATAATTGTTGATTTCAGCAGAATATGCTTTGAAAGTAATCACGTTCCTGATTTTTTGAGACATTTGTCTTTATTGACAGACAGCTTCAGGTGTATTTCTCTTTTGGCTGTACTCACTATAGATGGTTGTAATCCTGGCTTGTTTTTAGTCTGGACTCTACTATTGTTTGCCATGAGGCTGGAATTCTGACTCCTATGAAGCCTGGACATCCCCATTTAATGCCATGAGGTTGTGTGTCTGTTTCTTTTGTGATCAGTGGTTGTCTTACCGGCTTTTTTTTTGCTGGCATTTGTTTTAAGATTGTACATCATCTTACCTAAGCTAATGGTAGTTACCATAACTGTTTAATGAGTCAATAGTTTATTAAGATTCTGCATCAACTCACAAAAGTTAGAGGTGATAAAACTAACTGGTTAATAAATCAATAGTTTATAAAGATTCTGCATCACCTTACCAAAGTTAGCTTAGAGTTAAAATAACTGGTTAATATATCAATAGTTTAAAGATTCTGCATCATCTTACCAAAGTTAATAGAGTTAAAATAACTGTTTAATGAATTAATAGTTTATAATGATTCTGCATCATCTTACCAAAATTTAATGGACTTAAACTAACTGGTTAATGAATCAATAGTTTATAAAGATTCTGCATCATCTAACCAAAGGTAGTGGTGATTAAACTAACTGGTTAATAAATCAATAGTTTATAAAGATTCTGCATCATGTTACCAAAAGTTACTGGAGTGAAACTAACTGGTTAATGAATCAATAGTTTATAAAGATTCTGCATCATGTTACCAAAAGTTACTGGAGTGAAACTAACTGGTTAATGAATTAATAGTTTATTAAGATTCTGCATCATGTTACCAAAAGTTACTGGAGTGAAACTAACTGATTAATGAATTAATAGTTTATTAAGATTCTGCATCATCTTACCAAAAGTTACTGGAGTGAAACTAACTGATTAATGAATCAATAGTTTATAAAGATTCTGCATCATCTAACCAAATGTAGTGGTGTTCACACTAACTGTTTAATAAATCAATAGTTTCTAAAGATTCTAGATTATTTTACCAAAGATAGTGGTGGATAAAGCAACTGTTTAATGAATCAATAGTTTATAAAGATTATGCATCATCTTACCAAAACTAGTAGTAGTTAATGTTACTGTTTAATGAGTCAATAGTTTATAAACATTATGCATCATCTAACCAAATGTAGTGGTGTTTACACTAACTGTTTAATAAATCAATAGTTTCTAAAGATTCTAGATTATTTTACCAAAGATAGTGGTGGATAAAGTAACTGTTTAATGAATCAATAGTTTATAAAGATTATGCATCATCTTACCAAAACTAGTAGTAGTTAATGTTACTGTTTAATGAGTCAATAGTTTATAAACATTATGCATCATCTAACCAAAGCTAGTGGGGGTTAAACTAACTGTTTAATAACCCAAAAGTTCAGAAAGATTCTGCATCATCTTATCAAAGCTAGTGGTATTTAAAGTAACTTTTTAATGAAACAGTAGTTTATAAATATTCTGCATCATGTTCCGCAAAGTTAATGGTGGTTAAACTAACCATTTAATGAATTAATAGTTTATAAAGATTATACATAATTTTAACAAAGCTAGTGGTGGTTAAACTATCTACTTAATGAATCAATTGTTTATAAGGATTCTGAATCAATAGTTTATAAAGTTTCTGCATCACCTTACCAAAGTTAATGGAGTTTATACTTTCATTTGTTGTAGAGGGCTTAAATAATAACAATAGGGATTATTCTGGACTATTTGAATGCCAGTTAGTAGTACCAGTAAAATAGGACAAACATTTTGGACCTTAAATTTGAAATCTTAAATCTGAAACATGCTGCTTTTTTTCTTCTCAACCAAATAGTATCACTAGAAAGAAACACTGATATGATATATTCAAGTCTAACATGACATTTACAGTCATGTGAAAAAATTAGGACACCCTGTGAAAGCATGTGTATTTTGTAATTTTTTTTAATGTATGGTAATTTAGTCTCAATACAGAGAGATTAAAGATATAACTTTAAACTAAAAAAAGTATTGTAAAGTATAACTAAACAATTAAAACTGAAGAAAAGTGTTTAAGATCTTCTGTAAATGTAATTCTACAAAAATGCCTATTTTAACTGAGGAAAAAGATAGGACACCATAGCCCCTAATAGCTTGTGTTACCTCCATTGGCTGAAATAACTGCAGTGAGACGCTTTTTGTAGCCATCTACCAGTCTCTGACATTGGTCTGAGGAAATTTTACCCCACTCCTCAATGCAAATCTTTTTCAGCTGTGAGATTTTTGAGGGGTTTCTTGGATGTACAGCCTTTTTCAAGTCACCCCACAGCATCTCAATGGGACTCAGATCTGGACTTTGACTCGGCCATTCCAGGACTCTCCATTTTTGTCTTTTCAGCCAGTCTTTGGCTGATTTACTAGTATGTTTTGGGTCATTGTCATGTTGCACGGTCAAGTTCCGCTTTAGCTTTAATTTTCTAATAGATGGTCTCACATGTTCTTCAAGCACCTTCTGATACACAGTAGACTTCATGGTGGATTCTATGATGGTGAGCTGACCAGGTCCTACTGCAGCAAAGCAGCCCCAAACCATGACACTTCCACCTCCATGCTTTACAGTTGGTATGAGGTTCTTTTCGTGGAATGCTGTCATTGGTTTATGCCAAACATATCCTCTGCTGTGGTGTCCAAATAATTGAACATTATTCCAGAAGTCCTGGTCTTTGTCAACATTCTCTCTGGCAAATGTCAGTCTGACCTTGATGTTTTTTCTCAGAGAGCAAAGGTTTCCTCCTTGCACACCTCCCATGCAAGTAAAACTTGTGCAGTCTCTTTCTGATTGTAGAGGCATGCACGTTTACATCAACAGTAGCCAGAGCCTGCTGTAGGTCCCAAGACGGCATTTAGGGTTTTTGGAGACCTCTTTTAGCATCTTGCGGTCTGCTCATGGGGTGAACTTGCTGGGGCAACCAGACCTGGGCATGTTGGCAGTTGATCTACTATTATGTGCACCTGGTGTGATACACCTGTGTATGATTTGTGCCATTTTAAGAGGGAATACATGTGAGGGTGTCCTAACTTTTGCCTCAGTTATTATTTGCATTTTGTGGAATTACATTTTACAGAAAATCCCCTCTTCAGTTTTAATTGCTTAGATATATTAATTTAATTTCTCTGTAAACATCCAAAATGTTGCAAAAATGTTACAAAAATACACAGGCTTTCTTTCAGGCTAACTTTATAACTAACATAATATAACATTAACATTGACTGAAGGTTGACTTAAAGAGTAGCGGTGTTCTTTAAGTTGTGTCATTAATCTTACCTTTAATTTCTCCATGCTGATGATCTGTCAATGTTAAAGTGATGTGTATGCAAAAGGGGGGGGTTGAGATTATGTCAGTTCACATTGAGTAATCGGATAGCTTGAGGAAAGTAGCTGTCCCTTAGTCGGCTTGTGCGTGTCCGGATGCTGTGGTACCGTCTGCCTGAGGGCAGTAGGGATAGCAGACCGTGACTTGGGTGGCTAGAGTCACTGATGATTCTTTGTGCCTTTCTCAGACACCACCTGTTGTAAATATTCTGGAGAATGGGAAGCTCACCTCCTGTGATGTGGCTGGAAGTTCGGACCACCCTCTGCAGGGCCTTGCGGTTAAGGGTGGTGGTGTTCTCGTACCAGGCTGTGATGCAACCAGACAGAATGCTCTCCACAGTGCAGGTGTAGAATGATCTGAGGATGTTGCGGTTCATACCGAACTTCCTCAGACGCCTGAGGTAGAACAGGTGCAGGTGAGCCTTCTTCACCACTGCATCTGTATGAGCAGACCATGTGAGGTCCTCTAGGAACATGAAGCTGTTGGCCCGCTACCATTGGTGACCCATTGATGGTGATGGGGGTGTGTTCTCTTTCCTGTTTCCTAAAGTCCACAACAATCTCTTTGGTCTTGTCAATGTTGAGTTGAGAGGTGGTTCTCCTGACACCAGTGTGTCAGAACGCACACCCCTTCTCTGTAGGCCGTCTCGTCGTTGTCGGGGATCAGGCCCACCACCGTTGTGTCATCAGCAAATTTTACAATGACATTAGAGCTGTGTGTGGCCACACAGTCGTGGGTGTATAGGGAGTACAGGAGGGGGCTGAAAACATGCTCTGAGTACGCGGCCCGGAATTCTGTCAGGACCCGCAAGCCTTGCCAATATTCACCCGACGGTAGGACCGTGTAACATCCGCTACAGAGACAGAGAGAGCACTTGCATCTGTATCAGCGGTCACGGGAGCTCTCTCCGTAAGGGCAGGGTTATTTGTTTCAAAATGAGCGTAGAAAGAATTTAGCTCGTCCAGGAGAGAGGCAGCGGTGTTCATAGCAGGGTGTTTATTTCTCTTTAAGTCCGTAATGTTGTTGATTCCCTGCCACATGCTTCTTGTGCTGTTAGAGTTGAACTGACCTTCTACTTTCTCTCTGTACTGGTGTTTGGCAGCTTTGATGGTTTTCCGGAGGGCATAGCTGGTGCGTTTGCACTCCTCCGCATAGCTGGTGCATTTGTACTCCTCCACATCTTCAGAATTAAATGCAGATGTCCGCGCTTTCGGGGCTGCGCGAACGTTGTTGTTTATCCACCGTTTATTGTTGGGGTAGATCCGGATAGTTTGGTTGGCACTATGTCATCTATGCACATCTTAATGAAAAATGTAATGATATCCGAGTAAACCTGGATGTCGCCATTGGAAGCAGACCGGAACATTTCCCAGTCCACGTTATCAAAACAGTCCTGTAGCATAGAATCTGATTGGTCCGACAAGCACTGGATTGTCCTATGGGCGAGTGCTTCCTGTTTCAGCTTCTGCCTGTAAGCGGGCAGCACGGAAGAGTGGTCCAATTTGCCGAACGGTGGGCGGGGGAGGGACTTGTAGCCATCCAGGAAGAGTAACAATGATCTAAAATCCAGTTTCCTTGTGTGTTGCATGTTACATGTTGGAAGAATTTTGATTCTTTGTTCTTTGAGTGCCTGGTCTGTGTCGGCTTGAGGGGGAAAGTATACAGCTGTGATGATAACAGCCATGAACTCCCTCGGCAGCCAGTACGGTCGACACAAAAGCATGAGGTATTCCAGATCAGGGGAGCAAAAGAACTTGATTAAGTGCTAATTCCTTAGATCACACCAAGCGTCGTTGATCATAAAACATACACCCCCTCCTCTGCTCTTCCCCGAGAGGACTTTCGCCTTGTTCTCGTGGTGCACGGAGAACCCCGCGGGTTGAAAGGCTGAGTCTGGAACCTCCTCAGACATCCAGGTTTCCATAAGGCAGATAATGCAGCAGTCCCTCGTTTTTTGCTGGTAGGACATACGCACCCTCAGTTCACAGAGTTTGTTGTCCAGTCACTGTACATTAGCCAGTAGATTGGCCTGATGAGAACACAGCTCTCTTTCCTCTTTTCCATGTGTGTTTCCGAGGTCACGGCCGGGCCGTCCAAACAAAGGGCTCTGTTGGCGTGTTTGTAAACAGAGCATCTACAGGGAACTCAAAGTCCGGTTTCCGGTGAGCGACAGTGTAGCCAATATCCAAAAGTTTTTGTCATATACAATTAAACTGACGACATCACACACAAAAACAACATGGTTACATACAAAATAAACAGATAGATAAACAAAAAACTGTAGTGTCTCGATGGAGCTCGCAACATGGCTGCCACACTCTGCGCCATCTTGGATCAATTTCTGTGATTGAAAAGACTGTATTGTATATATGACAAAGCTTGAAAAACAAAATGTACTATTTGGCACTTTAAATTTCTAAAGGAGCCAGATTAATCTTCATTGGTCATGACCTCAGTGAAGATATTGCAGGAGATGACTGGAGGCTTTGAAAGAGATATAACCCTCCTCTGGCTGCCTTTGTTAAACAAACATTGACATTTACATTAACAATTAAAATCAAATTGATTTACGAAAGAATCCAATTTTTTCAGATGAACCACATTAAACCACATAAAAGACCAAAGGAGATGTAAGTGTCAATCAAGAACCCACAGCTTTCTACATGGTGGTAGGGACCATAGGGTCATTTTGCTATCGGAAAGGCTGCATTACGGTTGACAAAGCTTAAAGTACAAATTTTACTCCTCTTGTACATTACATTTTCCAAAGGACCAGGTTAGTTTTTATTGGTCATGACCACAATTAAGTTACCTATAGCGTTCTACAAGATGATGGCCACCACAGGGTCATTTAAATTTCTACAGTGTTGCAGGGACCACATGGTCATTTTACCTCTGGAATGACTACACTGTGCCTGTCATAAGGATTGATATCCAAATTGTATTATTTGGCAAAAACACTTTTCACAAAAACCATGTTACATCATTGCCCACAACCACAACTGGTCATGATCACAAGAAAGGCATACTAATCCGTCATGACTACAAGGACATGGCAAATAACAGATTCAATAACAGATTCAAAGACTCTGCATCATATAACCAAAGCTAGCGGTGGTTAAACTAACTGTTTCATGAATCAATAGTTTACAAAGATTCTGCATCATCTAATGAAAAGTTAATGGGGTTAAACTGACTGGTTAATGAATCAATAGTTTATAAAGAATGTGCATCATATAACCAAAGGTAGTAGTGATTAAACTATCTGTTTATTGAATCAATAGATTATAAAGATTCTGCATCATTTTACCAAAGTTAATGGAGTTAACATAACTGTTTAATGTATCAATAGTTTATAAAGATTCTGCATCATGTAAGCAAAGCTAGTGGTGGTAAAAATAACTGTTTAAATAATTCAACAGTTTATAAAGTTTCTGCATCATCTTACCAAAGATAGTGGTAGTTAAACTAACTGTTTAATAAATCAATAGTTTATAAAGATTCTGCATCATATAACCAAAGCTAGTGGTAGTTAACATAATTGTTTAGTCAATCAATAGTTTACAAAGATTCTGCATCATCTTACCAAAGCTAGTGCTGGTTATACTAACTGTTTAATGAATCAATTGTTTAACACAATACTGCATCATCTTCCCAAAGCTAGTGGTGGGTAAACTAACTGTATAATGAATCAATAGTTTATAAAGATTCTACATCATCTTACCTAAACTAATGGTATTTAAACTGTTTATTGAATCAACAGTTTATAGAGATTCTGCATCATATAACCAAAGCTAATGGTAGTTACACTAACTGTTTATTGAATCAATAGTTTATAAAGATTATGCATCATCTTACCAAAGCTAGTGCTGGTTATACTAACTGTTTATCGAATCAATTGTTTAACACAATACTGCATCATCTTCCCAAAGCTAGTGGTGGGTAAACTAACTGTATAATGAATCAATAGTTTATAAAGACTCTGCATCATCTTACCAAAGCTACTAGTAGTTAAACAAACTGTTACTGAATCAATAGTTTATAAAGATCCTGTATCCTTTTAACAAACTAGTGTTATTTAATGTACCTGTTTAATAATTCAATATTTTATTAAGATTCTGCATCATCTTACCAAAGCTAGTGGTGGTTAAACTAACTGGTTAATGTATCAATAGTTTATAAAGATTATGCTTCACCTTACCAAAGCTAGTGGTGGTTAAACTTACTGTTTAATGAATCAATAGTTCATGAAGATTCTGCATTATTTCACCGTAGTTAGTGGTAGTTAACTTAACTGTTTAATGAGCCAATAGTTTATAAAGGTTCTGTATCATATAACCAAAGCTAATGGTAGTTAAACTAACTGTTTAATGAATCAATCGTTTATAAAGATTCTTCATCATCTTACCAAAGCTAGTGGTGGTTAAACTATCTGGTTAATGAATCAATAGTTTATGAAGATTCTGCATCATCTAACCAAAGCTAGTTGTAATTAAACTAACTGTTTAATGAATCAATAGTTTATAAAGATTCTGCATCATCTTACCAAAGCTAGTGGTAGATAACATAACTGTTTAATGAATCAATAGTTCATGAAGATTCTGCATCACCTTACCAAATCTATTGGTAGATAACATAACTGTTTAATGAATCAATAGTTTATAAACATTCTGCATTATATAACCAAAGCTAGCGGAGGTTAAACTAACTGTTTAATGAATTAATAGTTTATACAGATTATACATCATCTTACCAAAGCTAGTGGTAGTTAAACTAACTGTTTAATGAATCAACAGTTTATAGAGATTCTGCATCATTTTACCACAGTTAGTGGTGGTCAAAGTAACTGTTTAATGAATCAACAGTTTATAAAAATTCTACATCATCTTACCTAAACTAATGGTATTTAAACTGTTTATTGAATCAATAGTTTATAAAGATTCTGCATCATTTTACCAAAGTTAGTGGTAGTTCACATAACTGTTTAATGAATCAATAGTTTATAAAGATTCTGCATCATATAACCAAAGCTAGTGGTAGTTAACATAATTGTTTAGTGAATCAATAGTTTATAAAGATTCTTCATCATCTAAGCAAAGCTAGTGGTGGTTAAAATAACTGTTTAATTATTCAATAGTTCATGAAGATTCTGCATTATATAACCAAAGCTAGCGGTGGTTAAACTAACTTATTAATGAATAAATAGTTCATTTAGATTCTGCATCATCTTACCAAAGCCAGTGGTGGTTACACTAAATGTTTAATGAATTTATAGTTTAAAAATATTTTTAAAAAATGAACTAAAGCTAGTTGTGGTTAACTAACTGTTTAATGAATCAATTATTTATGAAGATTCTGCATCATCTTATTAAAATTTAATAGATTCAACTAACTGCTTAATGAATCAATAGTTTATGAAGATTGTGCATCATCTTACCAACATTTAATGGAGATAAACTAACTGGTTAGTAAATCAATAGTTTATAAATATTCTGCATCACCTTCCCAAATCTAGTGGTAGATAACATAACTGTTTATTGAATCAACAGTTTATAGAGATTCTGCATCATTTTACTACAGATAGTGGTGGTTAAAGTAACTGTTTAAAGAATCAATATTTTATAAATATTCTGCATCATCTTACCATAGATAATGGATTTAAACTGACTGGTTAATGTATCAATAGTTTATAAAGATTCTCCATCATCTTACCTAAGCTAATGGTATTTAAACTAACTGTTTATTGAATCGACAGTTTATAAAGATTCTGCATCATATAACAAAAACTAGTTGTAGTTAGCATAACCGTTTTAATGAATCAATAGTTTATAAAGACTCTGTATCATTTTATCAAAGTTAGTGGTGGTTAATGTAAATGTTTAATGAAACAATATTTTATTAAGATTATGCATCATCTAACCAAACGTACTGGTGATTAAACTAACTGTTTATTGAATCAATAGTTTATAAAGATTCTGCATCATTTTACCAAAGTTAGTGGTGGTTAAAGTAACTGTTTAATGAATCAATAGTTTATAAAGATTCTGCATTATCTTACCTAAGCTAATGGTATTTAAATTAACTGTTTAATGAATCAATAGTTTATGAAGATTCTGCATCATTTTACCAAAGCTAGTGGTGGTTAAAATAACTGTTTAATAAATTAATAGTTGATAAAGATTCTGCATCATATAACCAAAGCTAGTGGTAGTTAACATAATTGTTTAATGAATCAATAGTTTATAAAGATTCTGCATTATATAACCAAAGCTAGTTGTGGTTAAAGTAACTATTTAATGAATCAATAGTTTATAAAGATTCTGCATCATCTTACCTAAACAAATGGTATTTAAACTGTTTATTGAATCAACAGTTTACAGAGATTCTGCATCATATAACCAAAGCTAATGGTAGTTACACTAACTGTTTATTGAATTAATAGTTTATAAAGATTATGCATCATCTTACCAAAGCTAGTGCTGGTTTTACTAACTGTTTATCGAATCAATTGTTTAACACAATACTGCATCATCTTCCTAAAGCTAGTGGTGGGTAAACTAACTGTATAATGAATCAATAGTTTATAAAGACTCTGCATCATCTTACCAAAGCTACTAGTAGTTAAACAAACTGTTTACTGAATCGACAGTTTATAAAGATTCTGCATCATATAACAAAAACTAGTTGTAGTTAGCATAACCGTTTTAATGAATCAATAGTTTATAAAGACTCTGTATCATTTTATCAAAGTTAGTGGTGGTTAAAATAACTGTTTAACAAATCAAAAGTTTATAAAGATTCTGCATAATCTTACCTAAGCTAATGGTATTTAAATTAACTGTTTAATTATTCAATACATTATAAAGATTCTGCATCATCTTACCAAAACTAATCGTGGTTAAAATAACTGTTTAATTATTCAATACATTATAAAGATTCTGCATCATCTTACCAAAACTAATGGTGGTTAAAATAACTGTTTAATGAATCAATAGTTTATAAATATTCTGCATCATCTTACCAAAGCTAGTGGTGGTTAAACTAACTGTTTAATGAATCAATATTTTATAAAGATTCTGCATCATCTTACCAAAGCTAGTGGTGGTTAAACGAACTGGTTAATGTATCAATAGTTTATAAAGATTCTGAATCAATAGTTTATAAAGTTTCTGCATTACCTTACCAAAGATAGTAATAGTTAAACTAACTGGTTAATAAATCAAAAGTTTATAAAGGTTTGCATCATATAACAAAAGCTCCTAATCCTGACTTGTTTTTAGCCTAGACTCTAACATTGTTTGCCATGAGGCTGGAATCCTGACTTCTTTTTAGCCTGGACAGTACCATTGTTTGCCATGTAAATGCAATCCTAACTCTGTTTTAGCTTGGACTCTACCTTTGTTTGTCATGAGGTTGTATTTCTGTGTCTTTTGAGACAGTTTTTGTCTTACTGGTATTTTTTTGTTCTTCAGCATGTCTCTTGATCTTCGTTTGCCATGTGCTATTTTATTTCCTGGTTTGAGAAGTTGAGAAGGGCTAGGTGATGGCAAAGAGAATATCTTATTTTCAAAAGAATTGGTGGTACAGTGCGGGAGGGCCAGGGTTTGATTCTCAGCTAAGGCTACAGCAACTTGTTTTGATGATTGTTAATTCAGCAGAATATGCCTAGAAGTTAATCAAGTTCCTATTTTTTTGAGAAGTTTGTGTTTCTTGACAGACAGCTTCAGGTGTATTTCTCTTTTGGCTGTACTCCCTATAGATGGTTGTAATCCTGACTCCTTTTTTGCCAGGACTGTACCATTGTTTGCCATCAGATTGGAATCCTGATTCCTTTTTACCTGGACTCTACCATTGTTTGCCATGAGATTGGAATCCTGAGTCCTTTTTAGCCTAAACGTACCATTGTTTGCCACGTAATTGGAATTTTGACTCTTTTTTAGCTTGAACTCTACCATTTTTTTGCCATGTGATTTGAATCCTGACTACTTTTTACCCTGGACACTACCATTGTTTGCCTTGAGATTGGAATCCTGACTCTTTTTTGCCTGGACTCCACCATTGTTTGCCATGAGATTGGAATCCTGGTTCCGTTTTAGCCAGGACTCTACCATTGTTTGAAATGAGGCTGGAATCCTGATGACTTTTTAGCCTGGACTGTACCATTGTTTGCCATGTAAATGCAATCCTAACTCTGTTTTAGCTTGGACTCTACCTTTGTTTGTCATGAAGTTGTATTTCTGTGTCTTTTCAGACAGTGTTTGTCTTTCTGGTATTATTTTGCTCTTCAGCATGTCTCTGCATCTTCTTTTGCCATGTGCTTTTTAATTCTCTTGTTTGAGATTTTGAGAAGGGCTAGGTGATGGCAACGAGAATGTCTTATTTTCACAAGAATTGGTGGTGCAGTGGTAGAACTTTCGCCTGCCATGCGGGCGGACCAGGGTTTGATTCTCAGCTAAGGCAACAACAATTTGTTTTGATGATTGTTGATTCAGCAGAATATGCCTGGAAGTTAATCAGGTTCCTATTATTTTAAGAAGTTTGTCTTTTTTGACAGACAGCTTAAGGTGTATTTCTCTTTTGGCTGTACTCCCTATAGATGGTTGTAATTATGACTCCTTTTTTCCCTGGACTGTACCATTGCTTGCCATGAGCCTGGAATCCTGACTATTTTTTAGCCTGGACTCCACCATTGTTTGCCATGCGATTGGAATCCTGACTCCTTTTTGCCTGAACTCTACCATTGTTTGAAATGAGGCTGGAATCCTGACTTCTATTTTGCTTGGACTCTAACATTTTTTTGCAATGTGATTTGTAGAGTCCAGGCAAAAAAGGAGCCAGGATTACAACCATCTATAGGGAGTATAGCCAAAAGAGAAATACACCTGAAGCTGTCTGTCAAGAATGAGAAACGTCTAAAAAAATTAGGAACTTGATTACCTTCCATGCACATACTGCTGAAATCAACAATCATCAAAACAAGTTACTTGTTCTTCAGCTGGGAATCGAACCATGGTCCTCCCGCATGACAGGCAAAAGTACCACCAATTCCTTTTCAAAATAAAACATTCTCATTGCCTTCACCTAGTCCTTCTCAACTTCTCAAACCAGGGAATTAAAAAGCACATGGCAAACGAAAATCAAGAGACAAAGAGCAAAACAATGCCAGTGAGACAAACACTGTCACAAAAGACACAGAAATACAACCACATGGCAAACAATGGTAGAGTCGAGGCTAAAAAAAGGAGTCAAGATTCCAGCCTCATGGCAAACAATGGTAGAGTCCAGGATAAAAAGGAGTCAGGATTCCAGCCTCATGGCAAACAATGGTACAGTCCAGGCTAAATAGGAGTCAGGATTCCAACTACATGACAAACAATGGTAGAGTCCATGGTAAAAGGAGTCAGGATCCCAACCACACGGCAAAGAATGGTAGAGTCCAGGCTAAAAAGATGTCAGGATTCCAGCCTCATGGCAAACAATGGTACAGTCCAGGGTAAAAAAGAGTGAGGATTCCAACCACATGGCAAACAATGGTAGAGTCCATGGTAAAAGGAGTCAGGATTCCAACCACACGGCAAAGAATGGTAGAGTCCAGGCTAAAAAGATGTCAGGATTCCAGCCTCATGGCAAACAATGGTAGAGTCCAGGGTAAAAAGAAGTCAGGATTACAACCATCTATAGGGAGTACAGCCAAAAGAGAAATACACCTTAAGATGTCTGTCAAGAAAGACAAACTTCTCAAAATAATAGGAACCCGATTAACTTCCAGGCATATTCTGCTGCTGAATCAACAATCGTCAAAACAAAAATTGCTGTTGCCTTAGCTGGGAATCGACAAACATGACAAACAGTGGTAAAATCCAAGCAAAAAAAGAGTCAGGATTCCAAATACATGGCAAACAAAGGTAGAGTCCAGGGAAATAAGTAGTCAGGATTCCAATCACATGACACAATGGTAGAGCCCAAGCTAAAAATGTAGTCAGGATTCCAATTACATGGCAAACAATGGTAGTGTCCAGGATAAAAAGTAGTCAGGATTCAAATCACATGGCAAACAATGGTACAGTCCAGGCTAAAAAGAAGTCAGGATTCCAGTCTCATGGCAAGCAATGGAACAGTCCAGGCTAAAAAGAAGTCAGGATTCCAGCCTCATTTCAAACAATGGTAGAGTCCAGGCAAAAAAAGAGTCAGAATTCCAATCTCATGGCAAACAATGGTAGAGTCCAGGCTAAAAAAGAATTCAACTTCATGACAAACAATGGTAGAGTCCAGGCTCATTCTAGCCTCATTTCAAACAATGGTAGAGTCCAGGCAAAAAGGAGTCAGGATTCCAATCACATGGCAAACAATGGTAGAGTCCAGGCTAAAAAGAATTCAGGATTCTAATTACACGGCAAACAATGGTAGAGTCCAGGGTAAAAAGACGTCAGGCTTCCAATTGCATGGCAAACAATGGTAGAGTCCAGGCAAAAGGGAGTCAGGATTCCAATCTCATGGCAAACAATGGTACAGTCCAGGCTACAAAGGAGTCAGGATTCCAATCTCATGGCAAACAATGGTACAGTCCAGGCTACAAAGGAGTCAGGATTCCAATCTCAAAGCAAACAATAGTAGAGTCCAGGCTAAAAAGAAGTCAGAATTACAACAATCTATAGGGAGTACAGCCAAAAGAGAAATACACCTGAAGCTGTCTGTCAAGAAAGACAAACTTCTCAAAATAATAGGAACCAGATTAACTTCCAGGCATATTCTGCTGCTGAATCAACAATCATCATGGTAGAGTCCAGGGTAAAAAGGAGTCAGGATTGCAATTACATGGCAAACAATGGTACTGTCTAGGCTAAAAACAAGTCGGGATTAGGAGCTTTTGTTATATGATGTAGAACCTTTATAAACTTTTGATTTATTAACCAGTTAGTTTAACTATTATTATCTTTGGTAAGGTAATGCAGAAACTTTATAAACTATTGATTCAGAATCCTTATAAATTATTGATTCATTAAACAGTTAGTTTAACCACCACTAGCTTTATTAAGATGATGCAGAATTTCTATAAACTATTGATCTATTAAAGAGTTAGTTTAACTACCACTAGCTTTGGTAAGGTGGTGCAAAATATTTATTAACTATTGATTTGTTAACTGTCCTCACAAATTTCCTATACAGCATTACATATTACCTCATGCCGGTTTATGTTTACAAATAACTTCCATATTTTATAGGTGACTTTTGAGACAGAAGTACAGTCAAATGGTTTGTTCAGCTGTGAAAGACAGAATGGAACAGGCAAGGTAACTGTCTGTTAAGTTTGTTTGTAATACTCAATAGTTAGTTTAACTACCACTAGCTTTGTTAAAATGATGTATAATCTTTATAAACTATTGATTAATTAAATGGTTAGTTTAACCACCACTAACTTTGGTAAAATGATGCAGAATCTTTATAAACTATTTATTAATTAAACAGTCAGTTTAGCTCCATTAAATTTTGGTAAGATGATGCAGAGTGTTTATAAACTATTAATTCATTAAACAGTTACTTTAACTACTACTAGTTTTAGTAAGATGTTGCGGAATCTTTATAAACTATTAATTGATTAAACAGTTAGTATAACCACCAATAGCTTTGGTAAGATGATGCAGAATCTTTATAAACTATTGAGTCATTAAACAGTTACTTTTACCACCACTAACTTTGGTAAAATGATGCAGAATCTTTATAAACTATTGATTCATTAAACAGATAGTTTTATCACTACTACCTTTGGTTATATGATGCACATTCTTTATAAACTATTGATTCATTAAACAGTTATGTTATCTACCACTAGATTTGGTAAGATGATGCACAATCTTCATAATCTATTGATTCATTAAGCAGTTAATTGAATCTATTAAATTTTAGTAAGATGATGCAGAATCTTTATAAATAATTGATTCATTAAACAGTTAGTTAACCACAACAAGCTTTAGTTCATTGTTTTAGAATATTTAAAAACTATAGATTCATTAAACATTTACTTTAACCACCGCTGGCTTTGGTAAGATGAAGCAGAATCTTAATAAACTATTGATTTATTAAACAGTTAGTTTAACCACCACTAGCTTTGGTTATATAATGCAGAATCTTTATAAACTTTTGATTTATTAACCAGTTAGTTTAACTACCACTAGCTTTGGTAAGGTGATGCAGAACCTTTAAAAACTATTGATTCATTAACCAGTCAGTTTAACTCCATTAACTTTTCATAAGATGATGCAGAATCTTTATAACTATTTATTTATTAAACAGTTAGATAACTATCATTATCTTTGGACAAATAATGCAGAATGTTTATAAACTTTTGATTCACTAAACAGTTAATTTAATCACCACTAACTTTGGTAAGATGACATAAAATCTTAGTTTAACTACCACTAGGTTTCGTAAGATGATGCAGACTCTTTATAAACTATTGATTCATTAAACAGTTAGTTTAACCCCTACTAGCTTTGGTTAGATGATGCATAATCTTTGTAAACTGTTGATTCATGAAACAGTTATGTTAACTACCACTAACTTTGGTAAGATGATGCAGAATCTTTATAAACTATTGATTCGTTAAACAGTTACTTTAACCACCACTAGTTTTGGTAAAATGACATAGAATCTTTATAAACTATTAATTCATTAAACAGATAGTTTAACCAACACTAGCTTTGGTAAAATTATGCAGAATCTGAAAACAAAAGCCAGCAAAACAATTCCAGTAAGACAACCACTGATCACAAAAGAAACAAACACACAAACTCATGGCAAACAATGATGGAATCCAGACTCTCAACAACAAGAACATAACCTAGAACATCAAAACTAGAGCTAGAAATGTTGAATAGCAAATTACAGCCAGTGAGACAACCACTGATCACAAGAGACATAGACACACAATCTCATGGCATACAATGGTGGAGTCCAGGCTTCATAGGATTTAGTATTCCAATCTCATGGCAAACAATGGCAGAGTCCAGGCTAAAACGGAGTCAGGATTCCATCCACATGGCAAACAATGGTGGAGTCCAGGATAAAAAGGAGTCAGGATTCCAATCTCATGGCAAACAATGGTAGAGTCCAGGGTAAAAAGAAGTCAGGATTACAACCATCTGTAGGGAGTACAGCCAAAAGAGAAATACACCTGAAGCTGTCTGTCAAGAAAGACTAACGTCTCAAAATTAAGGAACTTGATTACCTTCCAGGCTGGAATTCTGCTGAAATCAACAATCATCAACACAAGTTGCTGTTGCCTTAGCTAGAAATCGAAGCCTGGTCCTCCGGCATGGCAGGCAAAAGTTCTACCACTGTATCACCAATTCTTTTTAAAATAAGGCGTTCTCGTTGCCATCACCTAGCCCTTCTCAACTTCTCAAACCAGGGAATTAAAAAGCACATGGCAAACGAAGATCAAGAGACATGCTGAAGAGCAAAACAATGCCAGTAAGTCAAACACTGATCACAAAAGACAAAGACACCCAAACTTATTGGCCAGGAATCAATTGGCCAGGAATCGGCCAGGAATCAAACCTGGGAAACAAAAAGCATATGGCAAACAAAGATCAAGAGACATGTTGAAGAGCTAATGTCTCCAGTCACTTCCTGCAATGTCTTCACTGAGGTCATGACCAGTGAATCTGTTATTTGCCATGTCCTTGTAGTCATGACGGATTAGTATGCCTTTCTTGTGATCATGACCAGTTGTGGGCAATGATGTAACATGGTTTTTGTGAAAAGTGTTTTTGCCAAATAATACAATTTGGATTTCAATCCTTATGACAGGCACAGTGTAGTCATTCCAGAGGTAAAATTACCATGTGGTCCCCACAACACTGTAGAAATTTAAATGACCCTGTGGTGCCCATCATCTTGTAGAATGCTATAGGTAACTTAATTGTGGTCATGACCAATAAAAACTAACCTGGTCCTTTGGAAAATGTAATGTACAAGAGGAGTAAAATTTGTACTTTAAGCTTTGTCAACCGTAATGCAGCCTTTCTGATAGCAAAATGACCCTATGGTCCCTACCACCATGTAGAAAGCTGTGGGTTCTTAATTGACACTTACATCTCCTTTGGTCTTTTATGTGGTTTAATGTGGTTTATCTGAAAGAATTGGATTCTTTCGTAAATCAATTTGATTTTAATTGTTAATGTAAATGTCAATGTTTGTTTAACAAAGGCAGCCAGAGGAGGGTTATATCTCCTTCAAAGCCTCCAGTCATCTCCTGCAATATCTTCACTGAGGTCATGACCAATGAAGATTAATCTGGCTCCTTTAGAAATTTAAAGTGCCAAATAGTACATTTTGTTTTTCAAGCTTTGTCATATATACAATACAGTCTTTTCAATCACAAAAATTGATCCAAGATGGCGCAGAGTGTGGCAGCCATGTTGCGAGCTCCATCGAGACACTACAGTTTTTTGTTTATCTATCTGTTTATTTTATATGTAACCATGTTGTCTTTCGTGTGTGATGTCGTCAGTTTAATTGTATATGACAAAAACTTTTGGATATTTGCTACACTGTCGCTCACCGGAAACCGGACTTTGAGTTCCCTGTAGATGCTCTGTTTACAAACACGCCAACAGAGCCCTTTGTTTGGACGGCCCGGCCTGGCCGCGGCTTCAGAAACACACATGGAAAAGAGGAAAGAGAGCTGTGTTCTCATCAGGCTGGGATGCCATGCCTTCTGATCCCCGCTCCCCACCATTCTACTGGCTAATGTACAGTCACTGGACAACAAGCTCTGTGAACTGAGGGTGCGTATGTTCTTCCAGCAAGAAACGAGGGACTGCTGCATTATCTGCCTTATGGAAACCTGGATGTCTGAGGAGGTTCCAGACTCAGCCTTTGAACCCGCGGGGTTCTCCGTGCACCACGTGAACAAGGTGAAAGACCTCTCGGGGAAGAGCAGAGGAGGGGGTGTATGTTTTATGATCAACGACGCTTGGTGTGATCGAAGGAATTAGCACTTAATCAAGTCCTTTTGCTTCCCTGATCTGGAATACCTCATGCTTTTGTGTCGACCGTACTGGCTGCCGAGGGAGTTCACGGCTGTTATCATCACAGCTGTATACTTTCCCCCTCAAGCCGACACAGACCAGGCACTCAAAGAACAAAGAACCAAAATTCTTCCAACATGTAACATGCAACACACAAGGAAACCAGATTATAGATTATTGTTACTCTTCCTTCCAGGATGGCTACAAGTCCCTCCCCCGCCCACCCTTCAGCAAACCGGACCACTCTTCCGTGCTGCCCGCTTACAGGCAGAAGCTGAAACAGGAAGCACTCGCCCATAGGACAATCCAGTGCTTGTCGGACCAATCAGATTCTATGCTACAGGACTGTTTTGATCACGTGGACTGGGAAACGTTCCGGTCTGCTTCCAATGGCGACATCCAGGTTTACTCGGATATCATTACGTGTTTCATTAAGATGTGCATAGATGACAGTGCCAACCAAACTATCCGGATCTACCCCAACAATAAACGGTGGATAAACAACAACGTTCGCGCAGCCCCGAAAGCGCGGACATCTGCATTTAATTCTGAAGATGTGGAGGAGTACAAATGCACCAGCTATGCGGAGGAGTGCAAACGCACCAGCTATGCCCTCCGGAAAACCATCAAAGCTGCCAAACACCAGTACAGAGAGAAAGTAGAAGGTCAGTTCAACTCCAACAGCACAAGAAGCATGTGGCAGGGAATCAACAACATTATGGACTTAAAGAGAAATAAACACCCTGCTATGAACACCGCTGCCTCTCTCCCGGACGAGCTAAATTCTTTCTACGCTCATTTTGAAACAAATAACCCTGCCCTTACGGAGAGAGCTCCCGTGACCGCTGATACAGATGCAAGTGCTCTCTCTGTCTCTGTAGCGGATGTTACACGGTCCTTCCGTCGGGTGAATATTCGCAAGGCTGCGGGTCCTGACAGAATTCCGGGCCGCGTACTCAGAGCATGTTTTCAGCCCCCTCCTGTACTCCCTATACACCCACGACTGTGTGGCCACACACAGCTCTAATGTCATTGTAAAATTTGCTGATGACACAACGGTGGTGGGCCTGATCCCCGACAACGACGAGACGGCCTACAGAGAAGGGGTGTGCGTTCTGACACACTGGTGTCAGGAGAACCACCTCTCAACTCAACATTGACAAGACCAAAGAGATTGTTGTGGACTTTAGGAAACAGGAAAGAGAACACACCCCCATCACCATCAATGGGTCACCAATGGTAGCGGGCCAACAGCTTCATGTTCCTAGAGGACCTCACATGGTCTGCTCATACAGATGCAGTGGTGAAGAAGGCTCACCAGCACCTGTTCTACCTCAGGCGTCTGAGGAAGTTCGGTATGAACCGCAACATCCTCAGATCATTCTACACCTGCACTGTGGAGAGCATTCTGTCTGGTTGCATCACAGCCTGGTACGAGAACACCACCACCCTTAACCGCAAGGCCCTGCAGAGGGTGGTCCGAACTTCCAGCCACATCACAGGAGGTGAGCTTCCCATTCTCCAGAATATTTACAACAGGTGGTGTCTGAGAAAGGCACAAAGAATCATCAGTGACTCTAGCCACCCAAGTCACGGTCTGCTATCCCTACTGCCCTCAGGCAGACGGTACCACAGCATCCGGACACGCACAAGCCGACTAAGGGACAGCTACTTTCCTCAAGCTATCCGATTACTCAATGTGAACTGACATAATCTCAACCCCCCCCTTTTGCATACACATCACTTTAACATTGACAGATCATCAGCATGGAGAAATTAAAGGTAAGATTAATGACGCAACTTAAAGAACACCGCTACTCTTTAAGTCAACTTTCAGTCAATGTTAATGTTATATTATGTTAGTTATAAAGTTAGCCTGAAAGAAAGCCTGTGTATTTTTGTAACATTTTTGCAACATTTTGGATGTTTACAGAGAAATTAAATTAATATATCTAAGCAATTAAAACTGAAGAGGGGATTTTCTGTAAAATGTTATTCCACAAAATGCAAATAATAACTGAGGCAAAAGTTAGGACACCCTCACATGTATTCCCTCTTAAAATGGCTCAAATGGATACAGGTGTATCACACCAGGTGCACATAATAGTAGATCGTTACTCAGCATTTTGAATGAGGCTTGCCCTATCTAAACCTCAAACATTTTGTTTGGTGTGCTCCTGACTGTTGACGTGAGAGTGAGCACCATGGTGAGAGCAAAAGAGCTGTCACATGCTTTCAGAACAAAAAACATTGTAGCATCCTATGAATCTGGTAAGGTATTTTAAAAGATCTCAAAAGATTTTGTAATCAGCCATTCCACTGTCCAGAAGATCGTCTACAAGTGGAGGGCTATCAAAACAACTGCCAACATGCCCAGGTCTGGTCGCCCCACCAAGTTCACCCCATGAGCAGACCGCAAGATGCTAAAAAAGGTCTCCAAATCCCTAAAATGTCATCTTGGGACCTACAGCAGACTCTGGCTACTGTTGATGTAAACGTGCATGCCTCTACAATCAGAAAAAGACTGCACAAGTTTAACTTGCATGGGAGGTGTGCAAGGAGGAAACCTTTGCTCTCTGAGAGAAACATCAAGGTCAGACTGACATTTGCCAGAGAGAATGTTGACAAAGACCAGGACTTCTGGAATAATGTTCAATTATTTGGACACCACAGCAGAGGATATGTTTGGCGTAAACCAATGACAGCATTCCACGAAAAAGAACCTCATACCAACTGTAAAGCATGGAGGTGGAAGTGTCATGGTTTGGGGCTGCTTTGCTGCAGTAGGACCTGGTCAGCTCACCATCATAGAATCCACCATGAAGTCTACTGTGTATCAGAAGGTGCTTGAAGAACATGTGTGACCATCTATTAGAAAATTAAAGCTAAAGCGGAACTGGACCGTGCAACATGACAATGACCCAAAACATACTAGTAAGTCAACCAAAGACTGGCTGAAAAGACAAAAATGGAGAGTCCTGGAATGGCCGAGTCAAAGTCCAGATCTGAATCCCATTGAGATGCTGTGGGGTGACTTGAAAAAGGCTGTACATCCAAGAAACCCCTCAAACACAGCTGAAAAAGATTTGCATTGAGGAGTGGGGTAAAATTTCCTCAGTCCGATGTCAAAGACTGGTAGATGGCTACAAAAAGCATCTCACTGCAGTTATTTCAGCCAAATGAGGTAACACAAGCTATTAGGGGCTATGGTGTCCTATCTTTTACCTCAGTTAAAATAGGCATTTTTGTAGAATTACATTTACAGAAGATCTTAAACACTTCTTCAGTTTTAATTGTTTAGTTATACTTTACAATACTTTGTTTTAGTTTAAAGTTATAACTTTAATCTCTCTGTATTGAGACTAAATTACCATATATTAAAAAATGTTACAAAATACACATGCTTTCAGAGGGTGTCCTGATTTTTTCACATGACTGTAAGTGTCATATTAGACTTGAATGTATCATATCAGTGTTTCTTTCTAGTGATACTATTTGGCTTGAGAAGAAGAAAAGCAGCATGTTTCAGATTCAGATTGATAAGTTAAAACACAAATTTAAGGTCCAAAAAGTTTGTCCCGTTTTACTGGTACTACTAACTTGCATGTAAATAGTCCAGAATAATACCTATTGTTATTATTGAAGCCCTCTACAACAAATAAAAGTATAAACTCCATTAACTTTGGTAAGGCGATGCAGAAACTTTATAAACTATTGATTCAGACTCTTCATAAACTATTGATTCATTAAACAGTTACTTTAACTACAATTAGCTTTGATAAAATGATGCAGAATCTTTATGAACTTTTGGTTTATTAAACAGTTAGTTTAACCCCCACTAGCTTTGGTTAGATGATGCATAATGTTTGTAAACTATTGATTCATTAAACAGTAAGATTAACTACTACTAGTTTTGGTAAAATGATGCATAATCTTTATAAACTATTGATTCATTAAACAGTTACTTTATCCACCACTATCTTTGGTTAAATAATCTAGAATCTTTATAAACTATTGGTTCATTAAACAGTTAGTGGAAACACCACTGGCTTTGGTAAGATGATGCAGAATCTTAATAAACTATTAATTCATTAACCAGTTAGTTTCACTCCAGTAACTTTTGGTAACATGATGCAGAACCTTTATAAACTATTGATTTATTAACCAGTTAGTTTAATCACCGCTAGCTTTGGTAAGATGATGCAGAATCTTTATAAACTACTGATTCAATAAAAAGTTACTTAAACTACTACTACTTTTGGTAAGATGTTGCAGAATGTTTATAAACTATTAATTGAAAAAACAGTTAGTATAACCACCACTAGCTGTGGTAAGATGATGCAGAATCTTTATAAACTATTGATTCATTAAACATTTGTTTAAATACCACTAGCTTTGGTAAGGTGAGGCAGAGTGTATATAAACAATTGATTCATTACACAGCTAGTTTTACCACCACTAAATTCGGTAAAATGATGCTGAATCTTTATAACCTACAGAATCATTAAACAGTCAGTTTAGCTCCATTAAATTTTGGTAAGATGATGCAGAATGTTTATAAACTATTAATTCATTAAACAGTTAGTAATACCACCACTAGCTTTGGTAAGATGATGCAGAGTGTATATAAACAATTGATTCATTAAACAGCTAGTTTAACCACCACTAACTTTGGTAAAATGATGCTGAATCTTTATAAACTATTGATTCATTAAACAGTTACTTTATCCACCACTAACTTTGGTAAAATAATCTAGAATCTTTATAAACTATTGGTTCATTAAACAGTTAGTGTAAACACCACTGGCTTTGGTAAGATGATGCAGAATCTTAATAAACTATTAATTCATTAACCAGTTAGTTTCACTCCAGTAACTTTTGGTAACATGATGCAGAATATTTATATACTATTGAATTATTAACCAGTTATGTTAACTACCATTAGCTTTGATAAGATGATGCAGAATCTTTATAAACTATTGATTCATTAAACAGTTAGTTTAACCCCCACTAGCTTTGGTTAGATGATGCATAATGTTTGTAAACTATTGATTCATTAAACAGTAACATCATTAACTACTACTAGTTTTGGTAAGATGATGCATAATCTTTATAAACTATTGATTCATTAAACAGTTACTTTATCCACCACTAACTTTGGTAAAATGATGCCGAATCTTTATAACCTACAGAATCATTAAACAGTCAGTTTAGCTCTATTAAATTTTGGTAACATGATGCAGAATCTTTATGGATTTTTGGTTTATTAAACAGTTAGTTTAACCCCCACTAGCTTTGGTTAGATGATGCATAATGTTTGTAAACTATTGATTCATTAAACAGTAACATTAACTACTACTAGTTCTGGTAAGATGATGCATAATTTTTATAAACTATTGATTCATTAACCAATTAGTTTAATCACCACTATCTTTGGTTAAATGATGCAGAATCTTCATAAACTATTGATTCATTAACCCGTTAGTTTAACTACCATTAGCTTTGGTAAGGTGATGCAGAATCTTTATAAACTATTGACTCATTAATCATTTAGTTTAACTCTATTAACTGTGGTAAGATGATGCGGAATCTTCTTAAACTATTGATTCATTAACCAGTTAGTTTAAGTCCATTAAATTTTGGTAAGATGATGCAGAATCATTATAAACTATTAATTTATTAAACAGTTAGTTTAACTCCATTAACTTTGGAAAAGTGATGCAGAATCTTTATAAACTATTGATTCATAAACTATTGGTTTATTAAACAGTTAGTTTATCCACCACTAGATTTGGTTAGATGATGCATAATCTTTATAAATTGATTCGTTAAACAGTTAGTTTAACAACCATTAGCTTAGGTAAGATGATGAATAATCTCAAAACAAATGCCAGCAAAAAAAGCCAGTAAGACAACCACTGATCACAAAAGAAACAGACACACAAGCTCATGGCAAACAATGGTGGAATGCAGACTTTTAACAACAAGAACATAACCTAGAACATCAAAACTAGAGCTAGACATGTTGAAGAGCAAAACAAAGCCAGTAAGACAACCACTGATCACAAAAGACACAGACACACAATCTCATAGCATAAAATGGTGGAGTCCAGGCTTCATAGGAGTGAGGATTCCAGCCTCATGGCAAACAATAGTAGAGTCCAGGAAAAAAACAAGCCAGGATTACAACCATCTATAGGGAGTACAGCCAAAAGAGATATACACCTTAAGTTGTCTGTCAAGAAAGACAAACTTCTCAAAAAATCAGGAACGTGATTACCTTCAATGCATATTCTGCTGAAATCAACAATCATCAAAAGAAGTTGCTGTTGCCTTAGCTGGGAATCAAACACTGACGCTCCCGCATAGCAGGCAAAAGTTCTACCACTGTACCACCAATTCTTTTGAAAATAAGGTATTCTAGTTGCCATCACCTAGCCCTTCTCAACTTCTCATACCTGGGAATTAAAAAGTACCTGGCAAACGAAGATCAAGAGACATACTGAAGAGCAAAACAATGCCAGTAAGACAAACACTGTCACAAAAGACACATAAATACAACCTCATGACAAACAATGGTAGAGTCCAGGGAAAAAGAAGTCAGGATTTCAACCACATGTCAATCAATGGTAGAGTCCAGGGAAAAGGGGTCGTTAAAACATGGCAAACAATAGTAGAGTCCAGGGAAAAAGAAGTCAGGATTTCAACCACATGTCAATCAATGGTAGAGTCCAGGCTAAAAAGAAGTCAGGATTCCAGCCTAATGGCAAACAATGGTACAGTCCAGGCTAAAAAGGAGTCAGGATTCCAACCACATGTGCAAACAATGGTAGAGTCCAGGGTAAAAAGGAGCCAGGATTCCAATCTTATGGCAAACAATGGTAGAGTCCAGGCTAAAAAGGAGTCAGGATTCCAGCCTCATGGCAAACAATGGTACAGTCCAGGCTAAAAAGGAGTCAGGATTCCAACCACATGTGCAAACAATGGTAGAGTCCAGGGTAAAAAGGAGCCAGGATTCCAATCTTATGGCAAACAATGGTAGAGTCCAGGCTAAAAAGGAGTCAGGATTCCAGCCTCATGGCAAACATTGTTAGAGTCCAGGCTAAAACGGAGTCAGGATTACAACGATCTATAGGGTGTACAGCCAAAAGAGAAATACACCTCAATCTGTCTGTCAAGAAAGACTAATGTCTCAAAAAACTAGGAACTTGATTACCTTCCAGGCATATTCTGCTGAAATCAACAATCATCAACAGAAGTTGCTGTTGCCTTAGCTGGGAATCGAACCCTGGGCCGAAAATAGTTAAGCTTAAGTCCCTTTAACTTTTCCCATTGTTTCTCTATGGTAGTTCTTAACACTATGGATGCAATATATTGTTGGCCACACGTAGATTCCACGGTGCTGTTCCGAATTTTCCCGCTATCAATCATTCGCTTCTTTAATGAATAGGACACGAGTTTAACAAAACATTCTGGTAATGCTAATTATTAAATACATTTTTCTTGCACGCTTCCAAAGTAACAATTAAACAGCCGGCTACACAGGCAACTGGTGAGATGCACCCTTGTTTTTTGAAAGAAGGGATTATTGATATTTTGAATCGTTTATATAGATAAATGTAATCATTATAGAAACATGAAAAACAATGGAGCGTTAAGCACATTTATTGTGTTTTCACTTGCTAACGCAAGCGTTTGTGTAACATCGTAACAATCGTATTATATATGCATTATTTGAATTGTTTGTCAAGTTAAATGTTTGGTCATTGATCCTTTGCTCTACGATGAAATCTAACGAATCTAAATTAGTGTAAAAGCTTATAGTATAGTTTATGGTACAATACAGTATGTAGTTACTGTTTGTGCAACTTTACTAATGGACTATATCCATTATTTGGTGGTACAGTGAAAGGGTTAATAATCCCACATTTAACTTATGTACAACATCATACATTGACTGTATGTGAATGCTCCAATTTCAATGTTTTATGTACAATGCCCAAGAAACTGTATTTTGCAGAATATTTGCTCTTCTTTACAGTATTACAATATGGTACATCATTTAAAAGAGTAGTCATGATTAGGTACAGGTGTGTTGCTGTTTTTATTTCAGTTGTTCTATTCTAAACACTTTGTAGGCTATCATCATGAAAAAAAGCATTTTCTTCCCTGGGAAAATCAAACTGTCCTTTAGGAGAGGTTCATCAGGTCATTTACGCCAGGACCCATCTGATAAGGCAAAGAAGATTAAAGATAATATTTCTTTGCAAGATAAGTCAACCCCTCAAAGAGAACATCTCGTCCGGAGACAATCCCGTTCTGCTGTGTTACAAAGAGGGGGGGATGTTTCAGACAAGC
Source organism: Chromobotia macracanthus (assembly GCA_036877525.1). Taxonomy (NCBI): domain Eukaryota; kingdom Metazoa; phylum Chordata; class Actinopteri; order Cypriniformes; family Botiidae; genus Chromobotia; species Chromobotia macracanthus. The sequence goes on along the minus strand of JAZGTH010000042.1, from coordinate 3,760,073 downwards.
AAGAGGTGTTGGGTAAATACATTCTTCAGTTTGGGAAGATCAAAGGCAAATCCTTCTAGTGGTTATTGGAGAATGATGTGGGCTACACTTTGTATTTGTCCAATAAGGTTGAAGAGGAAGAACAAGCTGGGCATTTCAACCCAGAGGGTCCTAGCAAAGATAGCCTCCTTTCATTTCTTGAATATTCAAAAAGCTTCAAGGAAATTGAAGATCTTCGGCGATATCTGTCTGAAAGGCATTATCCAGTGCCAGTTTTATCAGAGGATAACAATATTGTTGGATTTGGAGTACGGGCAAAAGACAATTGGAAAAAAGATTTGGGATACAAGGGCTGATGGATATGCTGATTTTATAATGAGGCAAAAATGTGTTCCAAGAAGTAAAATGCACTGCTTGCAGCAGTGTCTTTTAAAGCAGCAAAGCCAGCTGACTGCAGCCCCTTCATCTTTACCCTCACTATCTCCCACTGCTAGGCCAGTAGTCTCTTCAAGCTGTTCCTCCAGTCACCCAGGTAAGTATCCAGAAATATACATTTGACATTAAAAATGTTTTTACAGTAGTGATTATTACAGCCTATTGATGTTTTTTTTTCATTCCATAGAAATGGAGGAGGATGAGGAACTGGAGTTTGAGCAACTGAGTTTGTCTCCACCTGAATGTCCCGGACTTGGTAAGTGATCCAAGAGGCTACATTTTTAACATTGTGACTGTTATGTTGAGAATTATCTAGTTTAAGCTGTTTATGAAACATTAAACTATTGTAAAACTATTTAAATTACAGTACTTGCTTTATTTTTAGCATCACCTGCAGCCACTGGACCTGCAGCCACAGAGTCCTCTCAGCAAGAGGTGAATTCCCACATCAGTTTTGTAGGCTTAATCTTTTACCCATACAGTCAGCATATATAACTGATTTTTTTGTTAATTGTTACTTTAATTGTTTTTTGTTTTGGCAGCGTTCTTGCCTGTTCTAAAAAACGTTCTTTTGTTCTATTAACCAATTTTAAGGGTTGTGCGTACTGGTGATGAGGGTGAGTGCATTTCAAGAATTGAAAACATGCTATTTAATGTGGTTATTTCAGTTTTTCTTATATACGAAATGAGCAAAGAAGAATATAAAGAAGAATTTTATTTGTGCAATCATATTGACATTTTAAATATTCTATTTATTTACATTTCTAACTGACCTTATAAAGGACAAGACAGAAGGGGTAATCATAAAAAAACATAAATTGTTTTATTAAACTTTTAAAATTGTATTTGCTTTATTCCATGCAGTTCTGCCCCAGCCTCCACCAACATCACATGCAATCTCCCATTCCATACCACAAGCTTCTGTGCCTAGGTCCTCTTTACAGGGTAAAGCCTCTGTACCATTGCCCACCATCCTGCCACCAGCTGCACTGTCACTACCTACTGCACCTGCACCAGTACCCTTCACACAGACAGATGCCCCTGTACCCAGCTACATAAAAGATATTAACAGCTGGAACTGCTCACTTCATCAAAAAATTTGGATGAAAATGGAGATGGAAGCCATGGGGCTCTGGCCAGGGTCACAACCAGTGAGACACCTCATGAACATGGTCTACTTGTGGCGTTATCCACCTCAGCCTGAGCTTATAGAAACAAACACAGGACTACCATCACCAAAATACTTTCAGCTCCACCCCTTTTTCATCTGCAAACCAGGGCACAGCATAATGGAAAAACTTTAGAAACAATTATGTCCTTTCTTTGTCTATATAGTTGACCACATCCTCAGGTTGTCTCCTCTGGTGTAGGAAGACCCAAAGTGATCCTTGGTACTATTGGGCAATATTATATCCTTGCTTCTCATTTATGCTGTAAGGCATGCAAGAAATTCTGGTTTGCTGATCAACCCCAGTGGCTGGACATGCTACCACAGCATTTCAGTAACATCTTGCCAGGTTTCCTTACCCATAAGAAGGCAATTTGTAAAACAGTAATGGATGAACTGAGGCGCTCTGGAAAATCACCTAATAACATGGCCAACCAGTTGTCTGAGGTGCTTCACCTTAAATATGAAAGAGCCCATCTAACCTACCTGCTCAGTGTGCAGAACATCAAAGATGCTGAAGCAGGGCTATATGGACAGAGGACTATCACTGGGGCCTTTAGAAAGGATGACACACCAGCACCATTCGGAGTTTATGAAGACACTGATGGGTGGTATGGGGTCACTGTGACTGCACACTATTTGGTTGAATGCCTTCTTCAATATCAGCGGCAGGAGGCAGCTCTCACTCAGGTCTTACAAGGCACTTTCGGACAGGTGTTCAGGTCAGATCACACACGTAAAGTTGCCAGAAAAGTCACACTCTCATCTGGCACAATGTCATTATATGCTGTGATGAATGAGAACTGGATTATCCTGTCCTGGGTGATGCTGCAATCTGAGAGTGAGCAGTCCTTGGAGTCAATGTACTGTGGGCTAGCCAATCGCTACGGTTCTGTTGGTATCCCCAAGGCGAAATACCAGTGGGTGGACAGGTATGAATAAGTACATCACATTAAACTGTGTAATGATGGTAATGAATATCTTGACCTGAAGATGCTTATTTTTCTGTTTGTGAATATAGGGACTGCTGTGCTTCTTTCAAAGTAATGGACACAGGGCCCTTTGAACACCTGCAATGGAATGCCTGGAAAACTACTGAAGCTATTGTGGCAGAAATTACCTCAGGGAACCTTAAATCAGTCGCAAGAAGTTCAATAAGGACATTATTGTTAAATGTGACTTATTTCACTGTATGCAATGGTTTACCAGGAAATGTGTGTCAGAGCATCATCCACTGTACAGCTCTTTCTGCCAGTTCCTCTCTGCTGCCTTCACTGTTGTTGATCAAAGTGACCTGGATAAACTGAAGGAGGCATACAGATTATGTGGTATTGTGCCTGCTAATCCAACCAAGCAACACATCAGAGAGCACTGCAGGACAAATGTGCCACAACACAAAGAGCATGTCCAGAGAGTTAAAGAAGTCCTTCAACATTTCCATCTTACGAAAGATCCCAACAACATCCCCCTTTTTAAACCCACAATGTTAAAAGTGTGGAGGATTTAACATGTACACATTCTTAGAGGCTGCCTGAGTGACCCTGAGGTGGAAGAAGGAATCCTGTACAGACATGGTGGAACTTTACAACTTTATCATGTAAAGGGTAAGAAAGCTGCTGTGCCCATTTGGATACCCGTCAGAGGCACTTCACAACAAGAGGGGTTTCATTTTCACCAGGCTTAGTGGGTAACAGGAAATCATATCTCTCCTGAGCTGTTCCAGGCACAGGGCATGATTGGGGTGGCACACTGGAATTTTCAGCGGTTAGTGGACATCAAGCAGCCAGGGGTAGTCCTACCCGCAGTTTTTGACCCTGCCTTAATGATGGAGATTAACAAGGCCTCTGTGAGAGTGACAGGGAAGCCAAAATATCCTGCCTTGTATGCCTCCAACAGGGACACAAAAGAAAGGTTTGGCCTACAGTATGTGGAACCAGGCGCCCAATACCTCTTGACTTTCAGAAGCACAAATGGAGGAAGCCAGTCCAAGGAGAAATGGAGATGCAGGAAGAGTCATTGTCTTGTTTAGTGCCCTCAGTTCCAGCTGAGGTATTTCACTACACAGTATTTCACTACACTTTTGCTCTATTTGGAGGGAAAAAATCAAGAAACGTGTATTGTCCTATTTTCAATCAATTACAACTTTTAAAGTAAACAGTGCAATGTCATCTGCATTTCAGGAATGTTTAGATGATTCATCATCTTCTGCTGAGAACCATCTTGTCACAGCGCCAGAGCTCACATCACAGACTGTCTTTTTCCAGTTTTCTTCCACACCAAGTACTGTGTCAGTGAAAGAACAAAGGTCTGAAAAGTTGCTGTTGGATGTAGGTAATTTTATTCATATAGCCATTAATGTGTGTAACGTACCTGAGCATACCACCACTTCCCATAACTGCTTCACCCTGTGCAGCTCACACTGGACCCATTAAGACAGGTGGTTGAGTCTTTGTGTTGGACCACAAGAGATGGACAGATCAAATGAGAAAAGCCATTGATGATCTCTTAGCCAAGCACCACGGAAGCAAAGATCTCCTCAAAAAGGTGGATGCTGATTATGCTGCTATGGTACAGAGTGCTTGCACAAACCCAAAAAGCCTTCTGCACTCAACCACAAAACAGCACATAAGCAGGTACAAAAAACACCTTGTTAAATTTAAGAACAAAAATGCCTCTCTCAACACCAGCCCAGAAAAGCTCCTGGAGACACAACAGTTATGGCAGCATCTTAACACAGAAAGCAAAACCATCAATGTCGCAGTGAAAACAATACCACCTGCACCTTTCAATCCACCTGCAAAAAGTGTCCCAGAGAATGCCCCTTTGACCAAAGCAGCAGTTGAGAAGACGGTGAAGGAAATTCTAGAGAAGCAGCAGTCAGCTCAGCAGACACACAAAAAACAAATTAGATCCTGTTTGGCTTGTGGTCAGCCAATGTCTCGTTACCTGGGTGATGGATCCTCAATACATTTTTTTTTATCAGGCTGGTGATGTAAAATACTTGTACTGCTCCAAGAAAGTCTTTCAGATGTACTCATCAGAGGGCCTGACCAATCCCAGAATGGCATTTGAAGAATTTGCAGACACTTCTTTCTTTCAGCAGGAGCTGGAAGCCTCTAAACAGAGAGGGGCAGATAGGAAGAGGGTGATTGTGGAGAGAAGCAAGAGGAAGTCACAAGTGGAGCATCCTAGTGGTCGTCTTTGCAAGTTCTGCCACCAGCCACTGAAACAAGGACCTAATAGCCCCCATATCCACACTGGTTTCCCAGGAGTGGCAGGCAAATACATTTACTGTCCAACTAAAATGTTTTCCCTGTATAAGGCTCAGGGAATTAATGCAGAAATGACATGGAAAGATTTTCAGCAGTCTCCGTTCTATGAGGCAGAGAGGCAAAGGTGGCTAGAGGACAAGAAGAATGTTGTGCCAAATGCATAACATCACACATCCATAGCATTACACACATTACACATCCACAAACACAGTGCTTACTGTGTAATATTGTCATGTTAAAAATTTAATTTTGTTTTTTTAATTATGAATAACTCTCACTTGCACTCTCTACCATTGTGGAAATATGCATGGACATTTACACTGCCTTTATAAATATATGTTTTATTTTGTGTTTTATACAACCCCAAATCAGAAAAGGTTGGGACAGTATGGAAAATGCAAATAAAAAAAGAACGTAGTGATTTCTAAATTTACTTTGACTTGTATTTTATTGCAGACAATACAACAGCACATTATTTAATGTGTTCCTCATGATTTTTATTGTTTTTTCTTCAAATAAAAACAAAATTCCTATTTTGGTTCTTACAACACGTTTCAAAAAAGTTGGAACAGGAGCAATTTAGGGCTAGTAATCAGGTAAATTGGTTAAATAATGATGTGATTTGAAACAGGTGATGTCAACAGGTGATTGTAATTATGATTTGGTACAAAAGCAGCATCCAGGAAAAGGTCTAGTCCTTTAGGAGCAAAGATGGGCCGAGGATTGCCAGTATGCCAACAAATACATGAGAAAATTATTGAAATGTTACATTAACATTTATCAGACGCTTTTATCCAAAGTGACTTGCAGTGCATTCAAGTTATACATTTTTGTCACTACTATGTGCTCCCTGGGAATCAAACCCACAACCTCTTGTGCTGCTAACGCAATGCTCTACAACTGAGCTACAGGAGAACTGTGTAATGTTTGAAAACAAAAATGAAATGTTTAAAAACAATGTTCCTCAAAGAAAGATAGGAAGACATTTGCTTATTTCACCTTCAACAGTGCATAACATAATTAAAAGATTCAAGGAATGTGGAGGAATTTCAGTGCGTAAAGGACAAGGGCGTAAGCCTAAGCTGAACAACCGTGCTCTCCGATCCCTCAGGCGGCACTGCATCAAGAATCGTCATTCATCTATAAGCAATATCACCACATGGGCTCAGGACTACCTTGGCAAACCTTTGTCAAGTACCACAATACGTAGTTACATCCACAAATGCCAGTTAAAACTATACTGTGCCAAAAGGAAGCCCTATGTTAACAGTGTCCAGAAGTGCCGTCAACTTCTCTGAGCTCAGAGGCATTTAGGATGGACCATCATACAGTGGAAATGTGTACTGTGGTCAGATGAATCAGTATTTCAGGGACTGTTTTAGGAGAAATGGACGCCGTGTGCTCCGGACCAAAGAAGAAAAGGATCATCCAGACTGTTACCAGCAACAAGTCCAAAAGCCAGGGTCTGTCATGGTATGGGGTTGTGTCAGTGCCCTTGGTAAAGGGAACTTTCACTTCTGTGATGGCACCATTAATGCTGAAAAGTACATAGAGATTTTGGAGCACAATATGCTGCCTTCAAGAAGACATCTTTTCCAGGGACGTCCATGCAAATTTCAACATGATAATGCAAATCCACATTTTGCACACATTACAATGTCCTGGCTGCGGAGGAAGTGGATACAGGTACTTGACTGGCCTGCCTGCAGTCCCGACCTGTCTCCAATAGAGAATGTGTGGCGCATTTTGAAGCGCAAAATGCGACAACAAAGACCCCGTACTGTTGCCCACCTTAAAACTTGTTTGCAGCAAGAATGGGACAAAATTACACCTGAAACACTTCTTCACTTGGTGTCTTCAGTCCCTAAACATCTTTTAAGTGTTGTGAAAAGGAATGTCAACATTACAAAGTGGTAAATGCTTTACTGTTCCAGCTTGTTTTGAAATGTGTTGCAAGAACCAAAAAAGGAATTTTGTTTTTTTTTGAAGAAAAAACAAAAAATCATGAGGAATACACTAAATAATGTGCTGTTGTATTGTCTGCAATGAAATACAAGTCAAAGTAAATTTAGAAATCACTACTTTCTCTTTTTATTTGTGTTTTCCATACTGTCCCAACTTTTTCTGATTTGAGGTTGTACCTCTAAAACCACTTAGTAATAGATTTTAATAGTTTCAATAGTTTTCAGTATTAAAGATATATTAAACATTTATTCAAAACATTAAAATATTGTGTGGTGTCTTCATTTTAAATATTGATATATTACTTATTAAAAGTATATTTTATTATATTATTGCAAAATACATATTTTAAAACCAAACTACTAGTCACAACATCCAAAGTAATTATGTAATTATTTCTTGAAAAACAACAGTAATTATTAATTCTTTTTAATAATAACACACCTTACACAGAGAAATAGGTAAGGAAAAACACTTATCCATATTATTGTTTTTATTGTCATTGTAGTAAATGTTTATTATTTTAAAGAATGTACATTAAAAAACTATAAATGCATTTTGACCGTACCGGTGGCGCAACCGGGATTCGAACCTGCATTACTTCCAGATTTTGTTCGGCCCACCCCACAGCGTTTTTCTCTGTCTATTGGCTAGTCTGCACTCTACACCTATTTGCGACTGGCCCCCGCGTGGCAGGCGGAACATCTAACGTTGCCATCACCTAGCCCTTCTCAACTTCTCAAAGCAGGGAATTAAAAAGCACCTGGCAAATGAAGATCAAGAGACACGCTGAAGAGCAAAATAATGCCAGAAAGACAAACACTGTCTCAAAAGACACAGAAATACAACTTCATGACAAACAATGGTAGAGTCCAGGGTAAAAAGGAGTCAGGATTCCAACCAGATGGTTTGAAAACCATCCAAAATAAAAAAACATCCAAACTAGATGGTTGTAATCCTGACTCCTTTCCCTGGACTCTACCATTGTTTAAAATGAGGCTGGAATACTGACTTATTTATAGCCTGGACTGTACCATTGTTTGCCATGTAATTGGAATCCTGACGTCTTTTTACCATGGACTCTACCATTGTTTGCCATGAGATTGGAATCCTGGTTCCTTTTTAGCCAGGACTGTACCATTGTTTGCCATCAGATTGGAATCCTGATTCCTTTTTGCCTGGACTCTACCATTGTTTGAAATGAGGCTGGAATCCTGACATCTTTTTACCCTGGACTCTACCATTGTTTGCCATGTAATTGGAATACTGAAGTCTTTTTACCCTGGACTCTACCATTGCTTGCCATGAGATTGGAATCCTGACTCCTTTTTTCCCTGGACACTACCATTGTATGTCATGAAGTTGTATTTCTGTGTCTTTTCAGACAGTGTTTGTCTTTCTGGCATTATTTTGCTCTTCAGCATGTCTCTGCATCTTCGTTTGTCATGTGCTTTTTAATTCTCTTGTTTGAGAGGTTGAGAAGGGCTAGGTGATGGCAACGAGAATGTCTTAAGTGGTAGAACTTTCTCCTGACATGCAGGAGGACCAGGGTTCGATTCCCAGCTAAGGCAACAACAATTTGTTTTGATGATTGTTTATTCAGCAGAATATGCCTGGAAGTTAATCATGTTCCTATTTTTTTTTAGAAGTTTGTCTTTCATGACAGACAGCTTAAGGTGTATTACTCTTTTGGCTGTACTCCCTATAGATGGTTGTAATCCTGAATCCTTTTTTCCCTGGACTGTACCATTGTTTAAAATGAGGCTGGAATACTGACTTCTTTATAGCCTGGACTGTACCATTGTTTGCCATGTAATTGGAATCCTGACGTCATTTTACCCTGGACTCTACCATTGTTTGCTGTGTAATTGGAATACTGACAACATTTTTAGCTTGGACTCTACCATTGTTTGCCATGTGATTGGAATCCTGACTACTTTTTACCCTGGACTCTACCATTGTTTGCCATGTAATTGGAATCCTGGTTCCTTTTTAGCCAGGACTGTACCATTGTTTGCCATCAGATTGGAATCCTGATTCCTTTTTGCCTGGACTCTACCATTGTTTGAAATGAGGCTGGAATCCTGACATCTTTTTACCCTGGACTCTACCATTGTTTGCCATGTAATTGGAATACTGAAGTCTTTTTACCCTGGACTCTACCATTGCTTGCCATGAGACTGGACTCCTGACTTCTTTTTAGCCTGGACTCTACCATTGTTTGCCATGAGATTGGAATCCTGACTCATTTTTGCCTGGACTCTACCATTGTTTGAAATGAGGCTGGAATGAGCCTGGACTGTACCATTGATTGCCATGTAATTGGAATCCTGACTCTTTTTTACCCTGGAAACTACCATTGTTTGTCATGAAGTTGTATTTCTGTGTCTTTTCAGACAGTGTTTGTCTTTCTGGCATTATTTTGCTCTTCAGCATGTCTCTTCATCTTCGTTTGTCATGTGCTTTTTAATTCTCTTGTTTGAGAGGTTGAGAAGGGCTAGGTGATGGCAACGAGAATGTCTTAATTTCGTAAGAATTGTTGGTACAGTGGTAGAACTTTCGCCTGCCATGGAGGAGGACCAGCGTTCGGTTCCCAGCTAAGGCAACAACAATTTGTTTTAATGATTGTTTATTCAGCAGAATATGCCTGGAAGTTAATCATGTTCCTATTTTTTTTAGAAGTTTGTCTTTCATGGCAGACAGCTTAAGGTGTATTTCTCTTTTGGCTGTACTCCCTATAGATGGTTGTAATCCTGACTCCTTTTTTCCCTGGACTGTACCATTGCTTGCCATGAGATTGGAATCCTGACTCCTTTTTGCCTGGACTCTACCATTGTTTAAAATGAGGCTGGAATACTGACTTCTTTATAGCCTGGACTGTACCATTGTTTGCCATGTAATTGGAATCCTGATGTCTTTTTACCCTGGATTCTACCATTGTTTGCCATGAGATTGGAATCCTGGTTCCTTTTTAGCCAGGACTGTACCATTGTTTGCCATCAGATTGGAATCCTGATTCCTTTTTACCCTGGACTCTACCATTGTTTGCCATGTAATTGGAATACTGACGTCTTTTTACCATGGACTCTACAATTGCTTGCCATGAGACTGGACTCCTGACTTCTTTTTAGCCTGGACTCTACCATTGTTTGCCATGTAATTGGAATCCTGACGTCTTTTTACCCTGGATTCTACCATTGTTTGCCATGAGATTGGAATCCTGGTTCCTTTTTTGCCAGGACTGTACCATTGTTTGCCATCAGATTGGAATCCTGATTCCTTTTTGCCTGGACTCTACCATTGTTTGAAATGAGGCTGGAATCCTGACATCTTTTTACCCTGGACTCTACCATTGTTTGCCATGTAATTGGAATACTGACGTCTTTTTACCCTGGACTCTACCATTGCTTGCCATGAGACTGGGCTCCTGACTTCTTTTTAGCCTGGACTCTACCATTGTTTGCCATGAGATTGGAATCCGTTTTCCTTTTTTGCCTGGACTGTACCATTGTTTGAAATGAGGCTGGAATCCTGACATCTTTTTACCCTGGACTCTACCATTGTTTGCCATGTAATTGGAATACTGACGTCTTTTTACCCTGGACTCTACCATTGCTTGCCATGAGACTGGGCTCCTGACTTCTTTTTAGCCTGGACTCTACCATTGTTTGCCATGAGATTGGAATCCGTTTTCCTTTTTTGCCTGGACTGTACCATTGTTTGCCATGAGATTGGAATCCTGACTCCTTTTTGCCTGGACTCTACCATTGTTTGAAATGAGGCTGGAATGAGCCTGGACTGTACCATTGATTGCCATGTAATTGGAATCCTGACTCTTTTTTACCCTGGACACTACCATTGTTTGTCATGAAGTTGAATTTCTGTGTCTTTTTAGACAGTGTTTGTCTTTCTGGCATTATTTTGCTCTTCAGCATGTCTCTTCATCTTCGTTTGTCATGTGCTTTTCAATTCTTTTGTTTGAGAGGTTGAGAAGGGCTAGGTGTTGGCAACGAGAATGTCTTAATTTCGCAAGAATTGTTGGTACAGTGGTAGAACTTTCGCCTGCCATGCAGGAGGATCAGCGTTTGATTCCCAGCTAGAATCCAGGCTAAAAAGAATTCAGGATTCCAGCCTCATTTCAATGTCAAAATTACAACAATCTATAGGGAGTACAGCCAAAACAGAAATACACCTTAAGCTGTCTGTCAAGAAAGACAAACTTCTCAAAAAAATAGGAACATGATTATCTTCCTGGCATATTCTGCTGAATCAACAATCATCAAAACAAATTGCTGTGGTATTAGTTGGCAATCGAACCCTGGTCCTCCCGCATGGTAGGCGAAAATTAAACCACTGTACCACCAATTCTTGTGAAAAGAAGACATTCTCATTGCCATCACCTAGCCCTTCTCAACTTCTCAAACAAAAGAAATAAAAAGCACATGGCAAAAGAAGATGACGAGACATGCTGAAGAGCAAAATAATGCCAGAAAGACAAACACTGTCTGAAAAGACACATAAATACAACTTCATGACAAACAATGGTAGAGTTCGGGGTAAAAAGGAGTCAGGATTCCAATTACATGGCAAACATTGGTACAGTCCAGGCTAAAACGAAGTCAGGATTCCAGACTCATTTCAAACAATGGTAGAGTCCAGGCAAAAAGGAGTCAGGATTCCAATCTGATGGCAAACAATGGTACAGTCCTGGCTAAAAAGGAACCAGGATTCCAATCTCATGGCAAACAATGGTGGAGTCCAGGCAAAAATAGAGTCAGAATTTCAATCTCATGGCAAACAATGGTAGTGTCCAAGCTAAAAAGATGTCAGGAGTCCAGTCTCATGGCAAGCAATGGTACAGTCCAGGGAAAGAAGAAGTCAGGATTACAACCATCTATAGGGAGTACAGCCAAAAGAGAAATACACCTGAAGCTGTCTGTCAAGAAAGACAAACTTCTCAAAAAAATAGGAACTTAATTAAATCCAGGCATATTCTGCTGAATCAACAATCATCAAAACAAATTGCTGTTGCCTTAGCTGGGAATCGATTCTTGGTCCTCCCACAAGACAGGTGAAAGTTCTACCACTGTACCACCAATTCTTTTGAAAATTAGACATTCTTGTTGCCATCACCTAGCCCTTCTCAACTTCTCAAACAAGAGAATTAAAAAGCACATGGCAAAAGAAGATGAGGAGACATGCTGAAGAGCAATCTAATGCCAGAAAGACAAACACTGTCTGAAAAGACACAGAAATACAACTTCATGACAAACAATGGTAGAGTCCAGGGTAAAAAGTAGTGTGAATTCAAATCACATGGCAAACAATGGTACAGTCCAGGCTAAAAAGAAGTCAGGATTCCAGCCTCATTTCAAACAATTGTAGAGTCCAGGCAAAAAGGAGTCAGGATTCCAATCTTATAGCAAACAATGGTAGAGTCCAGGCTAAAAGAAGTCAGGAGTCCAGCCTCATGGCAAACAATGGTACAGTCCAGGCTAAAAAGGAGTCAGGATTCCAATCTAATAGCAAACAATGGTAGAGTCAAGGCAAAAAAGATTTCAGGATTTCAGCCTCATTTCAAACAATGGTAGAGTCCAAGCTAAAAAAGTAGTCAGGATTCCAATTACATGGCAAACAATGGTAGAGTCCAGGCAAAAAGGAGTCAGGATTCCAATCTCATGGCAAACAATGGTACAAGTCCAGGCTAAAAAGAATTCAGGATTTCAGCCTCATTTCAAACAATGGTAGAGTCCAAGCTAAAAAAGTAGTCAGGATTCCAATTACATGGCAAACAATGGTAGAGTCCAGGCAAAAAGGAGTCAGGATTCCAATCTCATGGCAAACAATAGTACAGTTCAGGCTAAAAAGGTCTTTCAAGAAAGACTAACTTCTCAAAAAAGTAGGAACTTGACTAACTTCCAGGCATATTTTGCTGAAATCAACAGTCATTAAAACAAGTTGCTGTTGCCTTAGCTGAGAATCAAACCCTGGTCCTCCCGCATGGCAGGAGAAAGTTCTACCACTGTACCACCAATTCTTTCAAAAATAAAACATTCTCTTTGCCATCACCTAGCCCTTCTCAACTTCTCAAACCAGGAAATAAAATAGCACATGGTAAACGGAGATCAAGAGACATGCTGAAGAAAAAAAAAATACCAGTAAGACAAACACTGTCTCAAAAGACACAGAAATACAACCTCATGACAAACAATGGTAGAGTCCAAGCTAAAAAAGAGTCAGGATTGCAATTACATGGCAAACAACGGCACTGTCCAGTCTAAAAAGAAGTCAGGATTCCAGCCTCATGGCAAACAATGTTAGAGTCTAGGCTAAAAACAAATCAGGATTAGGAGTTTTTGTTATATGATGCAGAATCTTTATAAACTTTTGATTTATTAACCAGTTAGTTTAACTATTACTAACTTTGGTAAGGTAATGCAGAAACTTTATAAACTATTGATTTAGAATCCTTATAAATTATTGATTCATTAAACAGTTAGTTTAACCACCACTAGCTTTATTAAGATGATGCAGAATTTTTATAAACTATTGATCCATTAAAGAGTTAGATTAACTACCACTAACTTTGGTAAGATGGTGCAAAATCTTTATTACCTATTGATTTATTAACTGTCCTCACAAATTTCCTATACAGCATTACATATTACCTCATGCCAGTTTATGTTTACAAATAACTTCCATATTTTATAGGTGACTTTTGAGACAGAAGAACAGTCAAATGGTTTGTTCAGCTGTGCAAGACAGAATGGAACAGAGAAGGTAACTGTCTGTTAAGTTTGTTTGTAATACTCAATAGATAGTTTAACTACCAATAGCTTTGTTAAAATGATGTAGAATCTTTATAAACAATTGATTCATTAAATGGTTAGTTTAACCACCACTAACTTTGGTAAAATGATGCAGAATCTTTATAAACTATTTATTAATTAAACAGTCAGTTTAGCTCCATTAAATTTTGGTAAGATGATGCAGAATGTTTATAAACTATTAATTCATTAAGCAGTTACTTTAACTACCACTAGTTTTAGTAAGATGTTGCAAAATCTTTATAAACTATTAATTGATTAAACAGTTAGTATAACCACCACTAGCTTTGGTAAGATGATGCAGAATATTTATAAACTACTGATTCATTAAACAGATACGTTAACTACTACAAGTTTTGGTAAGATGTTGCAGAATCTTTAAAAACTATTAATTGATTAAACAGTTAGTATAACTACCACTAGCTTTGGTATGATGATGCAGAATTTTTATAAAAAAACGATTAATTAAACAGTTACCTTTAGCAACAGTAACTTTGGTAAAATGATGCAGAATCTTTATAAACTGTTGAGTCAATAAACAGTTAGTTTAAATACCATTAGCTTAGGTAAGATGATGGAGAATCTCTGTAAACTATTGATTCTTTAACCAATTAGTTTAACTCCATTAACTTTGGTAAGGTGAAGCATAATCTTTACAAACTATTGATACATTAACCAGTTATTTTATCCACCACTAACTTTGGTAAAATGATGCAGAATCTTTATGAACTATTGATTCATTAAACAGATAGTTTATTTACTACTACCTTTGGTTAGATGATGCAGAATCTTTATAAACTATTGATTCGTTAAACAGTTTGTTTAACTACCACTTCCTTTGGTCGTATGATGCAGAAACTTTATAAACTATTGATTCATTAAACAGTTATGTTATCTACCATTAGCTTTAGTTATATGATGCAGAATCTTTATAAACTATTGATTCATTAAAAAGTCATTTAACCACCACTAACTTTGGTAAGATGATGCAGAATCTTTATAATCTATTGATTCACTAAACAGTTAGTTTAAATACCACTAGCTTTGGTAAAATGATGCAGAATTTTTATAAACTATTGATTTATTAAACAGTTATTTTTTTTCTACCACTAGCTTTGGTTATATGATTTAGAATCTTTAGAAACTGTTGGCTCATTAAACAGTTAGTTTAATTACAACTAGCTTTGGTTAGATGATGCAGAATCTTCATAAACTATTGATTCATTAACCAGATAGTTTAACTATCACTCACTTTGGTAAGGTGATGCAGAATGTTTATAAACTATTGATTCATTAAACAGTCAGATTAAATACCATTGGATTATGTAAGATGATGGAGAATCTTTATAAACTATTGATTCATTAAACAGTTAATTTAAATACCATTAGTTTAGGTAAGATGATGCAGAATCTTTATAAACTTTTGATTTGTTAAACAGTTATTTTAACCACCACTAGGTTTGGTAAGATGATGCATAATCTTTATAATCTAAAGATTCATTAAACAGTTAGTTTAAACACCACTACCTTTAGTTAGATGATGCAGAATCTTTTTAAATTATTGATTCATTTAACAGTTAGTTTAGCTGCCACTAGATTTGGTTATATGATGCAGAATGTTTATAAACTATTGAATAATTAAACAGTTATTTTAACCACCACTAGCTTTGCTTAGATGATGCAGAATCTTTATAATCTATTGATTCATTAAACAGTTACTTTAACCACCATTAGTTTTGGTAAGATGATGCAGAATCTTTATTATCTATTGATTCATTAAACAGTTACTTTAACCACAACTAGCGTTGGTTATATAATGCAGAATCTTTATAAACTATTGATTCATTAAACAGTTAATTTAAATACCATTAGCTTAGGTAAGATGATGCAGAATCTTTATAAACTTTTGATTTGTTAAACAGTTATTTTAACCACCACTAGTTTTGGTAAGATGATGCAAAACTTTATAAATTATTGATTCATTAACCAGTTATTTTATCCACCACTAACTTTCGTAAAATGATGCAGAATCTTTATGAACTATTGATTCATTAAACAGATAGTTTATTTACTACTACCTTTGGTTAGATGATACAGAATCTTTATAAACTATTGATTCGTTAAACAGTTTGTTTAAGTACCACTTCCTTTGGTCGTATGATGCAGAAACTTTATAAACTATTGATTCATTAAACAGTTATGTTATCTACCATTAGCTTTAGTTATATGATGCAGAATCTTTATAAACTATTGATTCATTAAAAAGTCATTTAACCACCACTAACTTTGGTAAGATGATGCAGAATCTTTAAAATCTATTGATTCACTAAACAGTTAGTTTAAATACCACTAGCTTTGGTAAAATGATGCAGAATTTTTATAAACTATTGATTTATTAAACAGTTATTTTTTTTCTACCACTAGCTTTGGTTATATGATTTAGAATCTTTAGAAACTGTTGGCTCATTAAACAGTTAGTTTAATTACAACTAGCTTTGGTTAGATGATGCAGAATCTTCATAAACTATTGATTCATTAACCAGATAGTTTAACTATCACTCACTTTGGTAGGGTGATGCAGAATGTTTATAAACTATTGATTCATTAAACAGTCAGATTAAATACCATTGGATTATGTAAGATGATGGAGAATCTTTATAAACTATTGATTCATTAAACAGTTAATTTAAATACCATTAGTTTAGGTAAGATGATGCAGAATCTTTATAAACTTTTGATTTGTTAAACAGTTATTTTAACCACCACTAGGTTTGGTAAGATGATGCATAATCTTTATAATCTAAAGATTCATTAAACAGTTAGTTTAAACACCACTACCTTTAGTTAGATGATGCAGAATCTTTATAAACTATTGATTCATTTAACAGTTAGTTTAGCTGCCACTAGATTTGGTTATATGATGCAGAATGTTTATAAACTATTGAATAATTAAACAGTTATTTTAACCACCACTAGCTTTGCTTAGATGATGCAGAATCTTTATAATCTATTGATTCATTAAACAGTTACTTTAACCACCATTAGTTTTGGTAAGATGATGCAGAATCTTTATTATCTATTGATTCATTAAACAGTTACTTTAACCACAACTAGCGTTGGTTATATAATGCAGAATCTTTATAAACTATTGATTCATTAAACAGTTAATTTAAATACCATTAGCTTAGGTAAGATGATGCAGAATCTTTATAAACTTTTGATTTGTTAAACAGTTATTTTAACCACCACTAGTTTTGTTAAGATGATGCATAATCTTTATAAATTATTGATTCATTAACCAGTTATTTTATCCACCACTAACTTTGGTAAAATGATGCAGAATCTTTATGAACTATTGATTCATTAAACAGTTATTTTTTTTCTACCACTACCTTTGGTTATATGATTTAGAATCTTTAGAAACTGTTGGCTCATTAAACAGTTAGTTTAATTACAACTAGCTTTGGTTAGATGATGCAGAATCTTCATAAACTATTGATTCATTAACCAGATAGTTTAACTATCACTCACTTTGGTAAGGTGATGTAGAATTTTTTTTTATAAATTATTGATTCGTTAAACAATTAGTTTAACTCCATTAACTTTGGTAAGGTGAAACATAATCTTTATAAACTTTTGACTCATTAACCAGATAGTTTAACTACCATTAGCTTTGGTAAGACGAGGCATAATCTTAATAAAATATTAAATCATTAAACAGGTACATTAAATACCACTAGTTTGTTAAAACGATACAGGATCTTTATAAACTATTGATTCATTAAACAGTTAGTTTAACTACCAGTAGCTTTGGTAAGATGATGCATAGTCTTTATAATCTATTGATTCATTATACAGTTAGTTTACCCACCACTAGCTTTGGTAAGATGATGCAGAATCTTTTTAAACGATTGATTCGATAAACAGTTAGTATAACCAGCAATAGCTTTGGTAAGATGATGCATATTCTTTATAAACTATTGATTCAAAAAACAGTTAGTTTAACTACCATTAGTTTTGGTTTTTTTATGAAAAATCTTAAAAAATTTTTTTTAAAAAAAAAATTTAAAATACCATTAGTTTAGGTAAGATGATGTAGAATCTTTATGAACTATTGATTCATTTAACAGTTACTTTAACCACGACTAACTTTGGTAAAATGATGCAGAATCTTTATAAACTATTGATTCACTAAACAATTATGTTAACTACCACTAGCTTTGGTTATATGATGCAGAATCTTTATAAACTATTGATTCATTAAACAGTTACTTTAACCACAACTTGCTTTGGTAATATGATGCAGAATCTTTATAATCTATTGATTCATTAAACAGTTATGTGAACTACCACTATCTTTGGTAAAATGATGCAGAATCTCTATAAACTGTTGATTCAATAAACAGTTTAAATACCATTAGTTCAGGTAAGATGATGTAGAATTTTTATAAACTATTGATTCATTAAACAGTTACTTTGACCACCACTAGCTTTGGAAAAATGATGCAGAATCTTCATAAACTATTGATTCATTAAATAGTTAATTTAAATACCATTAGCTTAGGTAAGATGATGCAGAATCTTTTTAAACTATTGATTTGTTAAACAGTTAGTTTAACCACCACTAGCTTTGGTTAGATGATGCAGAATCTTTATAAACTATTGTTTCAATAAACAGTTATTTAAATAACATTAGCTTAGGTAAGATGATGCAGAATCTTTATAAACTATTGATTTGTTAAACAGTTAGTTTAACCACCAATAGCTTTGGTTAGATGATGCAGAATCTTTTTAAACTATTGTTTCAATAAACAGTTAGTTAAATTACCACTATCTTTAGTAAGATGATGCAGAAACTTTATAAACTATTGAATAATTAAACAGTTATTTTTACCACCACTAGCTTTGGTTAGATGATGCAGAATCTTTATAAACTATTGATACCTTAAACAGTTATGTTACCTCCATTAACTTTGGTAAAATGATGCAGAATCTTTATAATCTATTGTTTCATTAAACAGTTACTTTAACCACCACTAATTTTGTTAAAATGATGCAGAATCTTTATAAACTTTTGATTCAATAAACAGTTAGTTTAATCACCAGTACCTTTGGTTATGTAACATCACGTCAGCGGAGGGAGCCCTCACCGGAATACTGACTGCTCATGCTCCCTCTGCTGAACTCTGAACTTTGAACCCTGAACTCTGAACTTACTTCCTGTTTGGCATCTATATAAACCTTGCTGCCACATGGCCACTTTGCGAAGTATTGCCAGCTTTATACCTGACTACTGAGCATTCTCTTTTACTGCCTGATTTCCTGTGTTTTACCTATTGTTTGGTTCTCATTTTCTGATTTTTGCCTTGCCCCTTTGTTTGACGCCTGGATTGGACTGTTTGTTTGGATATTGATTGGATTTGCCTGGATTTACGACCTCTGATTTACATCTCTCCCTTTTGTTGTGTTGCATGGTTGGACTGTCTATGTTTATTACGACCCTTTGCCTGTACTTTTTGACTTTGATTATGGATCACGACTCATTTGATAACCCCAATAAACATCCGCAACTGGATCCTGCTTCAGCTTCTGCCTCAGCCCCCTTACAGAATACTTCGCCTACCCTCAATCCAGCGGATGTTTCACAGCTGCAAGCTGCATTTGTCTACCAGGGTGAACTTTTACGCAGCTACCACGAACAGCTAGCTAACTTACAGGCATCGAATGAACTACTGCTCCAGCGACGACTCCTTCCACCACGTCGAGCACGGTAAGACTTGCTCTTCCCGATAAGTTTGTTGGTTCTGCAGAACAGTGTAAAGGGTTCATTCGACAAGTACGCACTTATTTGGAATCGTTGGGGGATCAATCTCATGCTAGTTCTGATCAATGCTCTTATCATGTCACTATTATCTGGCAAGGCTATTGATTGGGCTGCTGCGGTTTGGGAGACGGATGAACAGTTTAGATCTTCACTTGAGTATTTTTTGCAACAACTCCGAGAAGTATTTGAATATCCTGCTGGGGGTCGGGATGTTTCGTCTCGTCTTTTACACCTTTCTCAACGCTCACATAGTGCAGCAGAGCATGCAGTCGAATTCAGGACTCTTGCAGCTCAGAGTGGATGGAATGATGCTGCACTTAAAGGGGTGTTTCGGGAAAACCTATGTCCCCAATTGCAGTTGGAGATGGCATGTCGAGGTGAGGAATCTTCTTTCAGTGACTTTGTTAACATGACTGTTAAGATTGATAATTTGCTCAGGAACTCACCTAAACCCAAGCAAGCGCATGCATCCCACCTTATGTCACGACCTGCACTTCGGAGTCCTGAGGCACCATGTGTTACCGAGCCCATGCAAGTAGGATCTACCAGGCTGTCTGAGGACGAGCGTAGACAAAGGTTAATCAACAACCTCTGCTTTTATTGTGGTGAACCAGGTCATCATAAGTCACAGTGTCCTCAAAAGACCCGGAGGTCCCTCACAGCACAAGACCGGGTGAGTGTGGACACCTTTTCACAAGATCCATTTAAAGTCTTCACATTACCTGTACAGATTTCTACTGAAAGTGGTTCTCTTATGTTCCCGGAAACATCAGCTACCCACCATTCCATGCTTTCCACCTATCAGTATTATGGCTGTCAATAACCAACCCATCAAAGGAGGAGTTCTGGAACAGACCCGATCACTGAAAATGCAAATTGGGGTTTTTCATGAAGAGAACATCTCTATATCTGATCGACTCACCCAAATATGAAATAATTTTAGGAATTCCATGGCTAAGTTGCCACGATCCCCACATCTCCTGGCACACGGGTGAGCTGACCCACTGGTCTCCATTCTGTTTTAGTCACTGTCTAACCCTTAAGCAGTCCAGTCCATGTCTGTCCACAAGCATTGAGAGCCCTCCTAGCCTGACCCAACCAAAGATCCCCAAGGTTTATAATGAGCTTTTGGAGGTCTTCAGCAAGGTTAAAGCCACACAGTTACCATCACATCGGCACTGGGACTGTGCTATAGACCTTCTTCCCAACATGTGTCTTCCCAAAAGCAAAGTCTACCCGCTGTCACGCCAAGAAGCACAGGCTATGGAGGACTACATCAAGGAGGCTCTGGAAGCTGGCTTTATCCGTCCTTCTACTTCTCCCGCTGCAGCCGGCTTCTTCTTCATGGAGAAGGACGGGGGTCTGCGTCCGTGCATCGACTACAGAGGCCTCAATAATGTCACTGTTAAATTCAGGTATCCACTGCCTCTAGTCCCTTCTGCCCTAGAACAACTCAGGGAGGCCAAAATTTTTACCAAACTCGACTTGAGAAGCGCTTATGAGTGGAAGACAGCTTTTCTCACCACCAGGGGGCACTACGAATACCTGGTTATGCCCTTTGGCCTTGCCAATGCCCCAGCCGTCTTCCAATCCTTCATAAATGAAGTCTTCAAAAATGTCCTCCACAAGTATGTCATTGCATATCTTGACGACATCCTAATCTATTCCCTGAATGAAGAGGATCATGTCACTCATGTCAAGAGTGTTCTTTCCAAGCTTCTCAATCACCAACTCTGTCAAGACTGAAAATTGTGAGTTTC
The DNA here is from genome assembly GCA_036877525.1 of Chromobotia macracanthus. NCBI lineage: Eukaryota > Metazoa > Chordata > Actinopteri > Cypriniformes > Botiidae > Chromobotia > Chromobotia macracanthus. Next base: position 3,738,846 of record JAZGTH010000042.1, on the reverse strand, counting down.
ATGTGAAGCAGACAACATTCCTGGGGTACAACATCAGCCACCAGGTCGTTGAAATGGATGCTTCTAAGGTAACCGCCATCACTGAGTGGCTGCAGCCCTCCATGTTGAAAGAATTGCAGAGGTTCCTGGGCTTTGCTAATTTCTATCGACACTTCATTAGGAACTACAGCTCTATTGCTGCACCTCTCACTTCATTACTCAAGGGAAAACCCAAGAAGTTGTCATGGAATGCTTCCGCCAATGCAGCCTTCCAAAAGCTCAAGACCAGCTTCACGACGGCCCCCATCCTAAAACATCCAGATCCAGAGCTCCCCTTCATTGTGGAGGTCAATGCTTCTGACTGCGGGATTGGAGCCGTGCTCTCTCAACGTCACGGACAACCTCCCAAGCTTTTCCCGTGTGCCTTCTTCTCTCGGAAGCTAACCCCCGCTGAGTTTAATTATGATGTGGGGAACAAAGAGCTTCTGTCAATGAAGGCTGCCATGGAAGAATGGAGACATTGGCTCGAGGGGGCAGTTCATCCTTTTCAAGTTATCACGGACCATAAGAACCTTGAGTATGTCAAGTCTGCTCGACGTCTGAATTCACACCAGGCAAGATGGTCCCTGTTCTTTTCACGATTCCATTTTAGTCACTTATCGTCCAGGCTCCAAGAATAGCAAGGCAGATGCACTATCCAGGCACCATGATCCCCTACGACAGAACTACAATCCTGAACCTATCCTAAGTCCAGCCTTGTTTGTTGCTCCGGTCAACTGGGACATAATGGAGGAAATTCACCAGGCAGTCCTCACAGAACCATCACCACCGAACTGCCCCCCTTCCAAACAATATGTTCCCCAGACACTACATCACCGGGTCATCCAGTGGGTCCACACATTACTCAGCACGGGACATCCCGGCATTTCACGGACCCTTAAACTTGTGCAGAATTCCTTCTGGTGGCCTTCAATGACCAAAGATGTGGCCAATTATGTCGAGTCTTGCTCCGTCTGTGCCCAGTCCAAGACTCCCAGGGACCTGCCGATGGGACTTCTACAGCCTCTCCCGATTCCCCAACGACCTTGGTCTCACCTCTCCATCGACTTCATCACTGACTTACCCCTGTCTGATGGTTACACCACAATCCTGGTCATCATCGACCGCTTCTCCTAAGCCTGTCGTCTGGTTCCATTAAAAGGATTACCTACTGCCATGGAGACTGCTCAAGCCATATTCCACCATGTCTTTCGAAACTATGGTCTACCTGAAGACATTGTATCAGATCGAGGAACTCAGTTCACCTCTCAGGTTTGGAAATCCTTTTGTAACCTTTTAGATATCAATGTGAGTTTAACCTCTGGCTA